>APFE031158489.1:22093-32399 GCA_000404065.3 Pinus taeda | reverse complement strand
GACCATTTTTAACATAAATATAACTAAAAAATTACACATTTTGATATTTTTTTTCTAGAAATGACATGTCAAAATCACAATTTTTAAAGGAACAATATAACAAAAATTGGTTAAATAATAGTTTTTTTTTTTTTTGATGAATTTCATGTGAAAAATAATAATAATCGTTGTCTTTTCAAAAAATAATGATTCACATAAAAATTAAAGTGAAAATCACATAATACAAATATTAAACACATAAAAACATTGATTGAATGCTTTTTCTTCTCATAGAATGTCAAAGTCAAAAACATTACAAGAATAACTGATTAATAATTACAAAAAATGAGCTTGATTTCCAAGCATAACTTAAATTTAATCAACAATATCACTTAATCCAAACTCTTCATCCTCTAGAGTTTCATCATTGTCTTCTCCCACAATATTTTCTGCTTCATTTTGCTCGTTTTCCTCTTCTAATGGATCTTTGTTGTCTACAAATCTCCCAACGTATCCCTTTCAAATCATTCCATGTAATAGGGTTGAGGTTCCTTTGCCCTTTTTTCCACATGTGTTTAACTAAAATCCCCTTTCTTCAACCTAATTTCTTGCATTGCATCTGGAAGAAACTGAAGAGCATTTATTCTTTGCTAAATAAATTTGCACGGTACTGGATATTTCTCAATGGAAATGCAATTTCTTCCTTTTTGTAGGCAACATTTTAGTGTTGTACCTAATTATCAAGCACAAAATAAATAATGAAGGAAATTAGTATAATGACATATAAATCAAGAAAGAAGATATTGAAATTCAATTCTATATAATAAAACTTACCTGAGCCAGAAAATAAATCCATAACCCAGTCTCCTTCATTTGAACATATGTCTATAAGATAGTTAATCAATGAATGTGCTTTTTTATAAATGTTAACTATCTCTTCTTTTGCTTTTTGTCTTCATATGTTAGTTTTTTCACAACAACATCATAAACCAGTACTTGGCTATGACTCTTTCCATCTACCTGATTAAAAGCATAGACATATATCTATCATCTTTTGCCCAACTGTCAATGTGGATGAACTCACAATCATTTATAAATAATTTATCTTCATGGTTAAGAAGATTTGACTTTTGCCTGTAACATGAAATAGTAAAATTTCAATTAACATGTACATAAATGAATTTTTTAACATTAATCAAACATACACTTTCAACATCTTACCATGTAAGCTGCATCCTTGAGTTTTTTTCCCCTTGAAGCTTGACAATAACATTGCCAATTGTGGTCTGAATGAAATGTCACAAATCTCCATAACAATGATGATGTGAATTCTACAAATCCCGCAACCACTTTACTAAGAGCCTAATAAGTATAAGGGTCACTATCATAATCAATGTTTGGGATATTGAAACCATGGGGAATATCTGCAATAACTAGGGAATAATCCCTTTTAGGTATGAGTTTAGAAATGTCTTCACAGTCACCTTGTATTACTTGATATTTAATAGTGTCAAGCCCATTCCAAATGAAATGAGTAAGATTTGGATCAAGTTCAACATTCTTAAGATGCCACTTCTTCAGTATTTCGATCTTATTTTTTTCAATAAAGGTTCCAAAACTATCTGGTGCTCCATTTTCATCCTTCCTCATCTTTAATCAAATATATGTATAAGTTATAAAATAAAAATAGTATACAGATGAAAAAAATGAATGTATAAATCAACATACCCTTTCAAATGCAAGATAAAAATGTTTTAGTGTTAATGTAGAACATGAATCTGGATAGTTGCATACAACATCATCCCAACTATATTCATTCAACAATTTAACCATTTGTTATTGTATTTTCATGTAAACTTTGTGACTGAATAGATAAAGAAAAAAAAGTTAATATAATGATATGTATAACAAATACTACCAAGTGTTGAGTTGTAAGAAGGGTCTCTTTCACCTCTAATTACCTCACATTAATTTGTCAATGTAGGAAAATTTTGTTATTTCAAAGAGTGTCTCAGTCTGAGGCTCACATTTTCCAGAGTAATGCTAGTAGTATAGTGCTCAAGAAAATACAAGATTAAATGGATGCTTGAAAGAAAATCTACTTATAGAAAACTACTTTTAAAGGCTAAATCACACATTTAGAAAACTAAGCAATTTATCAGTCAAGGGTTCAGTAGCAGTAACTCATCCCTTTGTAAACTGACGAGACCAAAGGAAATCAGGGAACAAGTCCTCGATCTAGGAGCCAGACAATAAATGTCACTGCCCACTACAGTCTCAAACCATTCTTCACACCAAAGCAACAATAACGCAAATGATAGGAAATGGAACAACAAATAAGAAATGGAACAACTACTCGGAAACTGTAACAACAATTAAGTTTAATAGGCAATGACACCTTAGTCTACAATATCAAATGCAACAATTGTGTCCTACAAAAATCAAATGGCAATCCTCTATCTTTAAGGACGAATCGAACAACACATAGAAATAGAACAACATTGACTAATGATGGAATATGGAACAATACTAGAAAGTCAAATATAAATGTATAGTAACTTAACACACGACACACCTCAATAGTAATCTGATCTTGGTAATCCAATTGTCAATCTTAGTTACAAATAATATGACTGTCTTTTAGAATGGAACAACAACGTTCATAAATTCAATCAATCGCAAGGAAATATAATTTCTAAGATGAATTCAGTAATACTAATGGTCAAGTGTTATAGCATAGACATTCTAGAATTGAACAGCAATGGTATCCTGTAAAATCTGGTTATATCAGTACTTAAAGAAACAGTGACGCGTTGCAGAGTTATGATATCTCTGTCTCAGGAAATGATATCACTTAACATATCAAACATAATAGAGTCGTGGAGTAAAATAACAGAACATATCAGATTACCGAATAAAGATGATGAGAAAACCATGCATAAACCAAAAGTAATAGTACAGGAGCAAGTGTTCCTCCAGGGCCAGGCCCTTAGCCTCCAGGGGTACACTACTTGAAGTTATTCCATGATCAGAGATAAAATAGCAGCCAAGTTTGTATTAATGCATAAAATAGAATTATAGTATATTACATCTCAATGAGATTCGATAATAAAAGTTTCAACTTTAAAAGAAATTACATAAAAACATAACAGACTCCCCTGGGCTAACAGTGCTGCCCCTTTTTATATTGGCGAAGGTAGAGATGTCTAGGTACAAAAATAGTTAAAGTAGCGATCCCTCTGGATCAAAGGATCCTGAGGGATTTGCCAAATTGTTGGCTCTTAGTTATCTCTTTACTTTCTTGTGCTGAGCTGATATCTCCATTTCCTTTCCTTGGCTGATACGCTTTGATTTGGTTTTCCTTGTTTGCATGCGGTTCCCCGCCAAAGGGACAACGACTAACCTGGTTTCATCCTTTCCTTTGGAACAACGATCTTTCGTTTATCCTTCTTCCTGCATAAGAAAATGACAATTTTTAGTGTTTTCATATTTCATATTAATCTTACAGATTTTGTCACAATTCCTTGTTATCTACCTAGTTCATGATGCAAAAGGTTTGTAAGTTTTAATGAAAAGATGCTGAAATAATCACCAAAAACATACCTTTTTTTTTACTCCACACCAAGAACAATCTGTTATCTTTAAAATAAAATTATAATCTAGAAATAAGTAAAAATAATTCAACAAACTTTCTTTTGAAATTCCTTAGGCATTTCCTCCAATGATAATTCCCCGGACCTCACACGACATAATATTCCTTTGACAAGTTTTTCATCCTTCACTCCTTGCATTGCTCTCCAAGGCGTGATAGTCATATCTTCTGGAAGTTGCTTCATTTTAGGACTTGATTTACTGTTGCTACATATCAATGGTTTTGAACTTTTGACCTTCTAGTTTTTAATGTCAATTTTATCCCACATGCTAAAAATCTCATTAATAAATTCCCATATCTCTCCAGTTGTAAATGCCAATTGGAAAATGTTATCAATACCTATGAATAAATTAGTATTTACTATGTCACCTTTTGAATTGATTTTCTCCTTAATTTGATAGCCCACTTCCATACAACATTCCTTATGGAAATCTACAATAACATTTATTTTGTCCCCACCACATTTTTCTTCAAATTCACTATGAATAAATCTAACCCTTTGGATGAAAGTGATAGAAACCTTATGTTCATTATTTGAGTTATAATCCCATGTCAATAACTTTTCTTCTGTATCTAATAAACCAACATAAATGATACATTTCATTGTTTCAAAACGTGGGTTATTGGGATATTCCTCCATCAATTGCCTTTAAGCTTCTACAAAATGGTTCCCCCCTTGCACATAATAATTGTATTAATTTTTTTTGACTGATCAAATGATTCTTTGTTGGGAACTTGAACTGGATCAACAAGAAGCACATAATTAACCACATGACCATATGGATTGTACCTCATCAATGTCTTCAAGTTGTGAACATGCAGGTGGTGTGGCTTTTTGATTTGATATTTACATTGTCCCTCACTTTTCTTATAAACTTATCTCACATTAAGTTGAAATGTATTTCCACCCTCAATTAAGTTTCCCTTTGTCAAGTTCTATCAAATAGAATTTTGTTTTGTTTTAATAATACCATCCTCTAAATAGGCTCCTGGTTTAATGATTTCCCTGCTTTATTTTGAAGTTTTACTAGGATCTTCATTGTTGGTAATGACTACTTGAGAATGTTCAGCTTTACTTTTCTTCCTCCTAACATTCTCTTGTTTAATAAGAACGAAGACATTCTTGGGCATTATTACTTTTGATTTTTTATGACTCTTCTTCTTTCTAACATCAGTTCTAATGTCATCCTCAGTAACGACAACATATTCTTTAGTGTCAATTTCAACTTCCTCATCTTCAAAAGTAACTTGTCTACCTTTGCTAGATTTATCCACTAGAGGCATTTGTTTTTTCTGATCCCTTGGATGTAGTTTTTTAGCATCATGAATTACTACCTTTTACTTGTTTTCCATATCGTCTTTTGACCCTGAGTAGAAACTATTGAAAACATTCATAATATATTTCTCTATGAAATGAATTTCTCCCAACATAAATGAACGACTTTCAACAAAATTATGTCAAACAAAATATCATATGTCAATAAAAACTAAGTTATAAAAATATAATGTGATAGTTACAATAACGCAAAACACAAATATAAATAACAATACTTACGATATCTTGTGCAATATCGTTTACGGTTTGTTTTACAAAACTTTGAAGATACCTCTCTCGTGTCATACAATGAATATAATAACTGATATTTAATCCTGTCATGTGAATTGGGCAGTTTTGTAAGTATATAAACAACTTCAGTGTTCGGTAACAAAGACAAGTATATGACCTTTCCTAACACCTAAAAAATTCCACTATCATTAGGGATATCAACATATAGATATATATGAACATCTTCACCTTCTCTTTCTTTCACATACCATACATTTTCTGGAAGTTTCACTTCTTTTGATTTCTTCCAGTATGAAAGCGTCTTCTTATTGTTTGAGAGACTTGATAGATTTGTAGCTATCAACTCATGTTTGGTTCGTTCAACAATGTTTTTTGAGGATCCACCTTTAATTTTAGTAGTCTTTGGTGCAGAAAGATTCACATAAATCTTCTTTGATGCCATTTTCTTGCAAAAAGACACACACGCACGCACACACACACACACACACACACACACACACACACACATAAGTAAATTACAAAAAAGTATAGCTTAAATTAACAAATAAAACGATAAGTGATAAATAATTTTGGAAAACACAACCATTTAATTTTTTTTTTTAAATAAGAAATTAAAAAAATGTAGTCCCCTGACGCCTCACCCCAGCGGCCCCAACTGTGCAGTCCCCTCTCATCCCACCCCATTGGCCGGTCAGGGTGGCGGGCTGTTGGGCCACCGAGGTGGTAGGCCGATGGGCCATCGGTCTATGGCAAGGATTCTGGCACCCGGCCCCCCTTCCCATCTTGGCGGCCCAACAGCCCATCGAGGTAGTGGGGTGTTTCTTGGCCTGCAAAAACTCCCTCACCTTAAAACCCATCCAGGGAGTGTGGTAGTGAAGGATTCTTAGTAATTCTTAGCCATGTGAAGTACTTATGTACAAAAACTATGTAAAATTTCAATAGTTTTAGGTACTCATGAAACAACTTATCAAAGAAACAACATGGGAAGAATGAAAAAAAGAGGAAAGACCCAGCGGGAAGAAAATTCCTCCTCAAAATACAATGCATATTATCTCATTTATGCACTTTCAACAAGGAATGTTAGTATTCTATTATCATCCCCAACATGAATATATCCTATACAATATTGTGGGAATCCTTTTGCTTCTAGTTGATCCTTATACTTGCCAATAGTAGTGATGAGAGCTCATGCAATACCAAAAAATCAAAAACTAACTCTTTGTAACTTAGTAATTCACTACGTGGCTAGCTGACTATAGAGAATGTTGTACCCTATATAGCATGTGATCGAGATATATAATGGGTCGATGATGGAATTATTGGTATAAAACAATATAATACTAAGAGGAGGGGTGAATGAGTATTATGTAAATTTTAAAAATATTTAAGAATATTTACATTGTCACTAATCAATTAAACCACATCACCAAAAATCAAACATCATATACATATGAGACACAATTATTTACATGGAAACCCATAAAGGGAGAAAACCACAAATCTTTTTTTTCTCAATACAAATGTAGGCTCCAACCCGCTATTACATCAAATTTACTAGCTCCGACCAGAATGAGACACTCATCCCCTAATTTGCAAGAACCTACCCACTAGAAGCACCAACCCCCTGATCTTTATAGGAAACAACCTAAAGGAATCACCCACTCCCCAATGGGAAAGAACCAACTTGATTTTTCTAGCAGATCCCTCTTTCATCCATTTTCAAACTTAGATCCACAAACATTATTCCTTTTAGTTTTTTGAATTATATGTTTTCCTCTCACTACTTCAAATCTAAGTCTTGTATATATCCTGTAGCAATACATACATGCTTATAGCAACAATTTAAATCTGCTTTCTTTTTTGCAATTCTTATGCTTAGCCTTTCACTATGACTCACAAAATTCTTCTCTCATACACAGTTTCACTTTACTATGCTCATGTATCCCACACAATCTCACTTAGTGACATATGATTTCTATTTATCTACCTCACATTATAACATTTACAATGTCATCACTCTCCCTTTCTCAGCCTCAATTTTTCTTTAACACATCAACCCAACTTGTCTCATTGTGATTTTCTCTTATAGGTTTTGGCCCCTCAGTTACCATGGGTATAAGTCATGGTATTTACCCAGGGAAATATTTATTTACTATATTAACATCCCAAGCCATTTGATTGCATCAATAAACTAAACTATTTAGCTATGTCAGAAACGATGAGGATTCAAAAAATTTCACATTTGATTCTCAATCAATACTATGGATCAGCTCCTCATCTAATAACATAGTGTTATTAGCACCTTTTGTTAACTTCTCACAAAAGTCACAAAAATGATAGTGTACTAATATTATGCACGATCCTTCAATTTTTTAGTCCAAACTTATTTACAATGATGTTGTAGACTAATGGCCTAATGGCTAATAGGCCCTTGGGTGCTTACTCTTGAACCCAAGAAAACCAAGGGCCATTATCAAGGGCTACTTCTCCATCATCCCATTTCTTCGCCACTCATTGAGATTTGTTTACACCATTTTTTGTCTAACTACTAATGGTTGATTGGTCGATAAACATTTTGGAGCTTGATCATATGACACCTACAACCAAGGATTATGACCATTTCTTTGTTGGTCACCATTCATCACTAACATATGGGCTCAGTCAATCTGATGTTCTATGACCCCAATGGCCCAGGAGGTTAAGGGCCATTACACCTACCAACTATCCTTTACATTAATCAACCTTTGACTACCATGTTGCATGTTTTCCACCACATCACTACAATGTTGTGCCTTCCACATCTCACTAGAAACTAGATTCATACTTTTACAAAGGAAACTGCACTTCAATTGGTTGGTACCCCAGTATCCCAATATGGTACCCACCATATCCTCATCACCTACCATAATGTTTGCCACATCAACTATTGTAGCCAATCAGTACTTGCAACCTATCATTTTTCCACATATCTTGCCAGGTCATCTTCCATGTGTCACCTGACAAGCATTCACTTGGCTTACTAAAAGTGTCATTTCCACTTGCCATGTGTCATCCTCACATGTTGGAATCTCATGTTGACATCAAGTTATTGTCATGTGTCATCATGCCATAATGTCCTCTGGTTGTTGCCACGTGCCTCCTGGAATTAACCCACTTCACCACCCAAAAAAACCAAGTACAAGCAAAACATGTAACTCTTCCATATGGCCACATATCAGTTACTACATCATCTTTCTTATTTATATTGTATGTTAGTGTTGACTAGAATACCACTTGTCATGCCACCTGGCACCTCAAAATTTGCGCCAATGATCACTGCCTGAAACTTTTTTCTCGTCACTATTGTGTGAAAACCAATTAGGATTTTTGGTCATACAAACACCTAGATGCTTTATCCAGCCCCCTATGACTAGAGGTTCTGACTAGGGATTTTCCACCATAATCCATGCCGCTCTTATGTTGAACAACAAAAACCATCCAAAGGCATGTTAATTTCCTTAATGAGATGGGTAACTGAAACTCAACCCCCCTGTATATCCAATAGTTAATGATGGGAAGGGTCTGGGATTTGTCGCATATACGATCCATCACATGCCTACCTGTTTTGAGCACACCATATAGTTCTCGTTGGCCTGTCAAATTGAATGGAAATGATTATACCTAAGGCCCCCCTTATTTTTAAAATTTTAGCAAGGACAAGGGTTACACTATTTTTTGTATGTGTGCACGTTGGAACCACAATCAGTTGGAATCCCACTAGAACTTCCAAAATTGAAACATAGTTTTCTCTTTATTCCTTTGGAGTTAGGTCAAGTTACAAATACCATTGGAAGGACCGATGATAAGGATATTTAACCAATCACTTATTTCCCTCATTAGAGCTAAAAATATGAAGAAAAAATTCCTTCAAATATATTATCTTCATCCATGAACTCAAGCTAAGAAGCAACAGAATGATGATAACGCACTTACCAATCTCCCCATGAAATTGGAACTTGACATCAATGACTTAGAATTGACATCAGTAACAATAATGTCTCAATAATATCCCCATTTGGCATTGATGGATACACCCCCAAACATTGCATATTGGTCATTGATGGAAACACCACCTCTTGGAAATACTCCCCGTAGGATGCTGAAGAAACTATTATTGTTTTCTCAGTCTCCCCCTTTAATTTATATGACTTGTCACTCTTAATTTTATATCTAAAATGTTTTGCACACTCTCCCCTTTTTAAATCAATGGTAAATGCATTATATACTTTCGTATTGACCATGACCCCCCTAAAAGAATATAGTAGTATGAATATTATTCTCCCCCTTTGACTGGGAAAAAAAAAAAAAAAAAACTAGTGATAATGGAATATTATCATGTAATTGTCTTTGGACTTGAATTCTACTCCCCTTGAAAATGTATTTCCTCTTCTGATATGAAAGAACCCCTCTGAGTATGGTCTTTTTTCTTAGCTAGAATCATGAAATCCATCCTTGTACATATTGAACAATTGTCCTCTTTGATTGTGAAGAAAACTAGTGAAAAGAGAAGTGAGACATCACTCAGGTAATTAAAATATAAAAACAAACTATATCAAATCATGCTATTAATAGTTGACACAAAACATTCAACTGATTCAACATATAATTTTCAAAAACTATTAGTAGTGAATACTTAACTGTAGAGAAAATATGTCTTACTGTCGATTATGGTGCCATTACAGTACTTGAATCCTGTTGACCACAACAAAGTTTTGGGGATGACTCTCCACCCAACCATAAGCTTAGATGCACATAATATTTCTACATCTAGCCACTCGTGACCCCTCAATCAACTGCTACTATCAGTGACTCCTTTGTCACTTAGCATTCTTCTCCCAAAAGAATCCATTCCTCTCATCTCCCTTTTCTTCTATTAAATGGAAGGGGATTGGAAAGGGATCCACTTGCACACAATCCATGTTTCAACATGCTAAATTTTATTTCTTTGTATTAAGTTTTACTTAACCCAAATTTTTTATTAATTTAACTCTTCCTTATTTTATTCCTTTTTACTTTTTGTTAACATTACTTATTATTACTATTTTATAGTTTATTTTTATATATATTAT
>APFE031158489.1:0-22073 GCA_000404065.3 Pinus taeda | reverse complement strand
TACTTTATTATTATTTATTGATTTATTGAAATAGGGCATTGCATACTCCTCTTATTTACAAAACTTTGTCCCAAATTTTAGTTTAATCAATTGGCCCACATTTCCCAACACCCTCTACTAAACTAGTATACCAACAGGAATCAAAAGTTACATCACAACATTTTGGAAATCACAAGGAATCTCAAGTCCTTTTCCCCAACTTTTAGAACTAGGCATAAAGCCTTATTGGTCTATACTAGAGCCCTAAGGCTTAGACCTCATCTACCCCAAGGCATGCATCCATCCTAGTACTCTAGGAAATAATGCTTCATGCATCTCGAAAGGTTTTCCCAACTCCCTCCACAACTAACTAAGGTGCACAACCTTAAGCATTGAATTCATACATGCACTTTTAGAATTCGATATTAGGAAATAGTCCCTTGAGAGTTATCCATCGAGAGATATATAGGGAAAAAGAACCATTGACATATATAGTGTCAATTGATTATTCCCCAACCCATATGGTGTTAACTATTCTCCCTGATAGGGATAGGTTCCCACGATATCGTCACATAAACCATCCCTCTCGGACCATTTTTGGATTTCTTTTAAATCACCACATCTTGACATAAAACCAATGCATTAGTCATAATCACAACATCATAATCTCATAGAAAATAATCCACATACTAACTCTCACATGTCATCATGAGAAAATAACATTATTTTTTTCACAACATTATGAACAATAAAGTCTACATGCCCATGCATGTCATAAAATCTATAAAAAATTATCAAATGCTTCACATCATGAAATACCATCATAAGTTTTAACATCAATATATTTGTATCAAATATATATCATGACATCAGATAATAAATGGAATGTATTTCAGAACAAGGCATAAAGCCTCATCATTCTATTCCATAGCCCCAAGGCTCATACCTCATCTACCCCAAGGCAAGCATCCAACCTAGTACTCCAGGCATCTCGAAAGTTTGGCCCAACTCCCTCCATCACTCACTAAGGTGCAATGGCCAGAAATTAAAATATACAAATCAGCTACATCAAACTTTTATATGGCATATTTCCTTATGCAAAAATACTTCTCTCCATACTGGTTGGCCAAACTAACACCTGATGGTGCGGTTAGGATAATGCCCTATATGGATTTAGAGGTACGAAAAGAGTAAATGTTAGAATTAGACAAGATAACCTTTGACATGGAGGAGTGTGCTAGATTGCATAGAGAATTAAGAAAATACTTTAGTCAAACTAGAATGTTTGGTTCTTTAAATGTACTCAATGATAGAGATAGATTATATTTTGTTTAATGGTAGAAGATGTATGGCTCTAGGGGAAATTTGGTGAAATTGGGAGTTAAATTTCTTTCATAGGTGGTTAATACTTCTTCTACAGGGAGGTTTTTTTGCACCTATAGCTTCATCCACATTGTCAAAAGAAATTGCCTCAATGAAAACTAGGCAAAAAACTTGGTTTATGTACACTACAAATTGAGGTTGTTGACACATTTTTGTGAGTAGGCTTGATTCGATATAGCATATACCACTTGGGAAAACAACCCAGAGGAGGATAATTTAGAGGATGGAGCCTTACATTTAGAATAGCTGGAAGAAAAACTTTTGAATGATGTGGATGATGGTCATCAACGAATAATAACAACATAAAAATGAATGCCACCCCCATCCACTAGAAGGGCCCAAGTTGCACAAAATTTTCCACCACCTCCATCTATAGCTTTGTGTGAAGGTCATGTGATTGCTGGTTCTAGACCCATAGTTCACGACCATTGGAGAGTCAAACTATGTAGGAGGCGACTCCCATTGTTCATAAATCACAGGAAAATAAATTAGAAGTTTCTCATGGCAAGAATAAATTTTAGTAGATAGTAGATTTACTTATCTTTTCTAGTTTCTAGTAGTTTTTAAAGCTATTGACTCTTTTATATTTATTATGGCATATTTTGTATAAAATATATGAAAATTTAAGTTTGAATTTTGAAGTTTGAAATTATAACTCATTGGTAATGAATTATGAATATGTTGCTTCGTGAAACTTTTAATTTCATGTTTGATATTATTTGTTATAGTTTGGTAATGGTTACACATACAAATTTAGTGATGAAAAATGTTATATATTGAATTTAAAAAATTTGAATCTTTAAGGTTGATGACAATTAAGATGGTTGTGGACATATGGTTGATCAAGATTATAAATATTTTATGATTGATGTTATATGGTTTAATACATGTTTTATGACTTTTATAGCTAATTCATCTTTTTACATGATTTTGTTGATATATATCCATAAAAATATATAAAATACAATATATTATATAAAAAAATTTACTAAAAATATTCCTGCCCTGGAAGTTTCTAAAGATTTTCACTCCCACTCCCACTTCCACTCCCACTTCCAAGCATCCTTGTTGCTATTACCTTCCTTATGTTTTATGAATTTATCTCATAGCCTTTGGAATGAAAGGTAACATCATACCCTTTGTCACACATTTGGATTACACGTATGATTGTGCTTAAGCACATCTACAAAGAAAATGTTATGAAGTTTACCTCTTCCATTATCCAAGCTCATTGTTCCTTTTCCACTAATGTTTTATGGGGCATCATTTCCAAAAATGACCCTTCCTTTCTTACATTCATTCAGTGAAAATAATTTTATTCTATTACCAATCATATGCTTAGAGCATCCACTATCTAAATACCAATCGTTTCCATAGTTTTGGGCATATAGTACAATTCCACATGCTTATTTATTTTTTTCCTCCAGGGGTTAGGTTCTTCTTGATTTTGTTTCATCTGAGAAGGTAATTTGAGTTTTCTAGTTCTATACTCAACCACTTTATTTCCAAAATTATAAAAATTATAGTTTTCAACATCATCAAATAGGGGAGAAAAGATATTTTTGTCCTAGAAACTATTTCTATGTGAACTTACAAATATTTTATCTCTACTTGATTCATAAGATGCATTTCTTTTATTTATTATCTAAATGTTTCAAAGGTATGCTCTACAATCTATAACTTTATGTCCAAAATTTGTATAAGAAAAATAGTAATCATTGAAAATATTCAAGCACCTCGAAGTAAATTTCCTTTGATAGTATGATTTTCTTATTATTTGATGACATTATCATGGAGAGGAATGATATCTTTGCTAATTATACACTTGATATATATGGTTTTTAGAATTTCTATCATGTTTTTTCTTTTGTTGTTGAAATTTCCTTTCATTTCCTCTGACTACATTTTTGTTTGGTCCTTTGGCTTCTTCAATATAGTTGATTGGTCCATTATCTTCATATCTATTGATGCTCAATTCTACTTCATAGCAGATACTAGTCTTGATGAGAAGGAATCTTTGAATACTCAAATTCTCATCCAATTTGTTAGATCCTTCAGTAATATTTAAATTTTGGTTCAGTTGAGTCTTTGTTTTTTCTAATTCCTTTCTAATGTAGAGTATTTATCCTTGTCATTTTTCACACTCATTTTTCTTCTCTTTTAGTTGTTTTAATAATGAGTATTCAATTTTATTTTCTTCTTCCAACATAAATTTCAGGGAAAGAAGTGATGAATTTTCATATTCATCCTTTTCGTCTTCAAATTTTGATATCATCTCCTTCTACTTATTATTCTTTTTCCCAAATCTTTGAATTTATGCAAATGAACTGATTAACTCACCCTCCAGTTCTACTTTAGCATCTTCTTCATCAAACTCATTTTTCCCTTCATCTAGATTTTCTAAAGCCATGATCATAAAATCCTTCACTGTTTATTTTGTTCTTTCTTCATCAGAGGATTGTTCATCTTCGTCTTTTGAGGAATTGTTGTCTTCTTGAGTATATAAAATCTTATTTCTTAACCCTTTTTCCTTGTTTACTTTCCTATATTTATTCTTTTCTTTATTATCATTTTCATTATTTTCTTTCTGGTATGGACATTTAGATGCATAATGACCTACATCTCCATAATTAGAGAATTCGAATGGTAGCTTACCTTTGTAATTTATAGATAATCTCTTCAATATTATCATAACATTTTCATTTTCTTCATGAAATCAATAACCCTAGTCTTTTCATTCTTCTTTTCTCCTCCTATAATCCTTGAAAGTAGCCTCCCTCGATGTATATTTTCCTTTCAAAGTTCACATTTCATAGGTTGTCAGTGTCCCATGCAATTAATCCAATGTCAATGTGTTAAGATCTTTCATCTCCTCAATTGATGATACTTTGTCATTGAATCTGGATGTTAGAGAGATTAACACATTTTGGACTATAGAGGAGTCATCCATAAGTTCATCAAGTCCTCTTATAGTTTTAATTATTTCATCCACTTAAAGAAAGAAATTGGATATGTCCTAATCCTCTTTCATCTTTAATGAATAGAATTGCATTTGTAGCCCTCGAGTTCGACTTTGCTTACTATGTTGTCACCTTCATAACATCTCATCATTGCATCCCATATATCCTTGGTTGTTTTGCAGGGCATTACTTTAATCAACTCCAATTTAGGCTAGTCTCTTAAGATTGCATTAATTTCTTTAGCATAGTTAGTGAAATCTAACTTATCATCTTTAATATAACTAATGCAACTAACTTTATATAGCCATTTTTTATTGTGTATCAGAAATTTGCACCAAGTTACATTATGTAGGTTCTCATTCATACCTTTGAAAATGCATGATTTGTTCTAGTGAACATAGGGGATTTATTGGTGGAATTTCATCCTAGTTAAGACATTGTCTTGGATCTACCTTCTAGTTCTTAGGTTGTTGTTGATGGAACTGACTCTAATTACAATTTTTAGAAACTAAGATAATACTAAGAAAGGGGGTGAAACAATATTATGTAAATTTTAACAAATTTTAAGATTATACGTTATCACTAAACAATTACACTACCAAACCAAAATCAAGTAGAATGCACACCTGAGACAAAGGTATTTACATGGAAACCCATAAAGGGAGAAAACAAAAATTGTTTTATTTGTTCTTAATGAAAATGAAAACTCAAACTTGTTGTTAGATATAATTTATTAGCTCTGACTAGAAGGAGAGACCCATCCCCTAATTTGAAATAACCCACATGATAGAGGCACCAACTTGAAGGAAGCACCCACTCCCTAATATCCAAGTACAAACCTACATTGTTTCACAGATCCCTCTTTCATTCATTTGTTCCTTTTAGTTTTCAAAATTATATGTGTTTCTCTCATTGCTTCATCTCTAAGTCAGCTAGACATTCTATAGAAATGTAGACATGCTCAGACCAATAATTTAAATCTGATTTCTTTTCTACAATTATTTTACTCATCCTTTCACCATACGCACAATTGTTTTCTTTCATATGCACAATTCCACTTTACAACACTCGTTCATCGCACACAATCTCACTCAACAACTCCACATTTCATATTCATCTACGTCATGATCCAACCTTTACAACATGAACACTCTTCCTTGCTCAGCCGCAATTTTTCTTTAGCGCATCCAACCTTCGTGTGTTGTTCTCAATTTATATTATACATTTTTTCTATCAATTACCATGGGTATAAGTCCATGGTATTTACCCATGGCAATCTTGTTTTATTATATCAATGACCCAAGTTGTTTGACTACATCAATAACCCAAAATGTTTGACTGTGAAAACAATCACAAGGATCATAAAATTTCACATTTGATTCTAAAACAAGATTATGGATAAACTACTCGATCAACAACATGGAACTTAGGGAAAATTTTAGGGGCTAATATTTGGAGACATGATAGTTTTCCATTTTTTTCCAAACAAAAGATTCACCAATTTCCATTTTTTCTCAAAACGATTTGCCCTAATTTTATAGGATACAATTATTCTACCCTAAAAATTCCCACAATTTTATAAAAGGCGAAATAAAATCATTATAAATATTAATATTTTTATCAAAATATCACTAGGCATTTTACAGTCTACTTATTAGGGACTAGTAAGATTCCTAAGGTTTCGAAGTTTTAAGATAAATGTCCATCCTTTAATTTTCCCTTGCAATATTGCTAGTTCCTTATCTTAACTACTCATAGGAGTCAAAGCACTAGAAGAGTGCACATCCTATGTGTGAACCTCCAATTTCACAGCCTAAACTTCTTTACAACATTGTTGTAGCCTGATGGATCTGTGGTCAATAGTCCCCCTTGGAGGCTACTTGTTAGCCCAAGATAACGAAGGGTTGTGACCAAGGCTAGTTCTTCATCATCCCATCACTTTTCCACTCATAAAGATTTGTTTACACCATTCTTTCTTTGATTATAATAGTTGATAAGAATTTGGGAGTTTTCTTATTTAGCACCTACAACCGAGGGATAGGATCATTTCCCTATTGATCACCACTCATTGCTCATAATTGGGATCAATTAATCTAATTCTCTAAGAACCCAATGGCCCAAGAGGTCAAGGATCATGTCATCTACCAACTGTCCTCTATTTTGACCAATCTTTGGTTGTTGTATAGCACTTTTTCCATCTCGTCACTAAATATCATGCCTACTACATCAAACTAGATTTCTTCTTCATTATTTTATAAAGAAAACTACACTTCAAGTGAAAGATACCCTAATATCTTGATATGGGACCCACCATGTCCACATAACCTACCACTATGATTGTCACATCAACTCCTACAACCAACCAATACTTGCCACTAGTCCTTCTACCATGTGTCTTTCCAAGTGACCTTCCACATATCACCTGCAAAGCATTCACTTCACAATCAAAAACGTCTTTCAAACCTACCATGTTTCATCCTGACGTGATTCCATGTCATGATGACATCATGATATTGTCATGGTGATATCATCGTGCCACATGTCATCATTTGGGTGGTGCAACTTGACATCTTGAATCAGCCCACTTCGTCACCCATAAACAGCAAATACGAGTGACATGTGTCACCCTTTCATATGGCCACATGTTAGTTTCCATGTCATCTTGTTGAGTCATATTTAATGTTAGGTTGACTAGACTTCCACCTAGCACCTAAAAATTGTGCCATTTCTTATCGCCTATCGCTTGTCGCTTGTCATTGTTGCATGAAAACAAATTGGGTTTGGCTATCCAACAAGTTCTTAGGAAAGTTAGCCAATCCCTTATGACCAAAGGTTGTGACAAGGGGTTTGTCTTCCTACATCCTACTACTCTTATGTTAAATAGCATAAACCATCCTAAGGAAAACCAAGTTCTTTAATGAGATTAATGGCAAACATTCACCCCCCATACCACATGTCTATCTGATAGCTAAGAAAGAGGGGAGCATCCAAGATTTGTTAAATATGTGACTTATCATGCCCCTACATATCCTAAACACACCTTGCAAATCGCGTTGGTCTATCATATAGGATGATGATGGTTATGCTTTAGGGCCACTCTTCTTTTCCAAATTTTAACGACGGGGTATAATTATAGGTCTAATTATAATAGTCCCAGGTTAAAAATACATGCAATAAAGTTAATAAAGGAAAAATAAGACCGAGTTGATGTGACATGTATTCCAAGCTGAATGTTGGGAAAAACATCCTAAAGAGAGTTCATTTGGTTTATTGTGGCTAAATGGAAATTGGCAGAGGCAATGGAAAAGGATTTGAAAAGGCAAGAGGCATTAATTGACATTTTATTTATGAAAATAAAGGAAATTAGGAGAAAAGGAAGGTGAATGGTCACAGGTTTCATGTGAGGAGGAAAATGTTGTAAAATAATGGAAATTGAATAAAATAAAGGCATCGGTAATAAAAATTATTTTGAGGATCAGCCACAACCTCTTGTTAGTTGAGCTTTGGAACTCTCTCTATTCTATCTCTCTCTCATACTCTTGCACACTTAGAGCATTCTTCGAGCATTCTAGCATTGGAGGATGGAAGGAAAAGAAAGGTTAAGAAAGAAAAAGGGAAGTAAAGATCAATTAAGGAAGAGTTGGATCAAGAAGCCACATTAAGATTACTTGCAAGTATCGATTTTAATGTATGATTTTCTTGTTAGTTTTGGAATTCTTGGTATATGGATGTGTGTATTTGGTCCTCTTGTTGTCAATGGCATGGGTTTTTCTAGGTGTGATAATGGTTTTCAACCTTGCCATGCCATTTCATGATAGTCATGGTGTGATGGGTTTCTTTCGCTTAGTTGAGATAGATTTCTAGATGGTTTCGAAACTGAGTGGGATGGTCTGAAGAAAATTCCCAAAGGCCTAGAAATCCTTGGACCGGTAAAGGTGGGATATGTGGCAAAGCGTGAGGGTGGAGACAGGAAAATTTTTCACAGTTTAGGTGGAGAGATCTAGAGGCATCCATGTGTTTATAGCCCTAATGATCCCTGGACTGATATATGGTGGGATTACACTAAATCCTAGTAGTGTATGTTTCTTGTTTGGGCCTAGGAATCCATGACCAGTACATGGTGGGATTGCGGTAAAGCATGGTTGTATAGGTGATTGCTTCGGGCCTAGAAATCCTTAACTAGTTTTGTGAGATATGCAGTAAAGACTGAGAGGAATAGTTTGTTTTCTTCTGAGTCCCACATTGATGGTTGTAATATGACACAGGGTGAATCGATGATAGAAATATTTGGTTCGGTCCAAAATATTGTTAGGTGGTACGTGGAAGTGTTGGAAACAATGTTAATACTAAGAGGGGGGTGAATCAGTGTTAAGGATAATTTTTACTTTTATTCCAATTTATCTTTACTCATTCAAATTTGGAATCCATTATATGAGAGCAACCATTAACAAACCATAACAAGAACCATATCAACCAATACAAGCATACACATAATGGGTAAGAAACATATGAGACATGAAGGTTTAAGGTGGAAACCCTTACGGGAGAAAAACCACCAAAGCTTGTTTTTGTTATTGATGTAAAAATAAGAGACTTAATCTATTACATCAATATGTTTGTGAGCCACCACTCATAGGAAGCACCAACTCCCTTTTATTGTTTTCTATCACCCACTAGCATGAAGCACAAACTCCTTCATTTTGTAGACACCTCATCCTCCTACTAGAAGCACCATTCAAAGCACAAAAGTCATGGATTTTTTGTAAGAACCAACTTGTATCTCCTTGGATTTATGCAAGCACCAACTTATAGGAGGAACCAACCCCCAAGCCTTCTTAGACACCTACTAGAGATGGAAGCACCAAATTCTTGAATGTATGATCTAACCCACACTCGAAAGAAAAACTTACTACTCACTATAATTGGCAACCTCTCTACCTATTTTCAACTTTTTGTTTTCTGAAACAATGTTTTTTTCCCACACAACACTCTGTCCTCTATGCACTCTAGAGTTCATTGTTCTAATTGACAGTCTACCTGAATATGCACACTCTCTGCACTCTTCCCACTATATAGCAACATACTCACATGGGATCTCTCCTCTTAGCCTTCTCTTTCTTCTTAGGCACACATGGCCTCTTCTTAACAGTGCACTCACACTCAGAGTTCTCCACACAACCCACACTCCATAGCATATACTATGCTCTTGGCCCTCTTATATTCTACAAGCTCTCTTGGCCTCACACAACAACACCAACACACTCAACCCCTTTTCTCTGCAAAATAGGCACACACAAACTCTTTATACAGAATAGGCACACTTGGCCTCTCCTTAGAAACACATTCATGCATAGAGCTCTCCACACAACTCACTAGCAACAATGCTTCTTCCCCCCACATTTCTCAACTGCAATCGTGGGTTTTGTTTCATCGAAACAAAGTGACTGATGTTGTCTCTATTTGACATCACTCTGCCATTCACACTATTAGAGTGTATCTCTACATGGATTCTCCATCCTGTTGTTGTGTCTCATTACTTGAATTCTACCAATGCAACAGTAAACCAAAGAATGGGCTTCGTTCACTCACCAACTGTGGCCGTAGTACAATTAATGCAAGGAGTGTCCACCTGAGTGTATTTAAACCTACTAAGAAATAAATCTCAGTCACACTATAGACTCAAGGAGCTCTTCCATTAAATGCATCTTGTACAAATAGTATGGCTCTTTACCACTCAAGACATACTTCTGAATTGTCTTCCAGATACTAACACATACCTTAGGCATGGATCTCTTTCGTGTAATCAAATATTTTGTTCTAAGGTTTTTTTATTCATTTAATCCATTGTAGCATGCACAAGAGATCAGAGGTACATTATTTCAACTCGGGACATGTCCAATACTCTTCTATGAAAATCATGTTCCTCTTCACCCATGACTTAGTGATCTTGACAATTTCTATTTATTACAGTGACCAACTCTTCTATGTGCATTTTAGTGGCTCATTCATCCTTCATACACCTCTTTTTTGTAATCTCGGAGCTTCACATCTCATGACTTTATTAAGGTGACTATGTTCTAGGGTATTATGTGATCCCACGATTCCGAGCCTGGCCTTTAGCCCCTTTTGCTTCACTTGTTATTGTTTTTCCACCATAATACCAGGTGTTGTGACTATCATCATAGCACTTAGGTTCTAATCCCTTCAAGATATTTCTGAGGGCATATGTCCTTATGTTATTTTTCTACGCCCTTGGTTCTTTGGGCTCCACGACCAAACACCATCAAACTCGGAAGCTCCCTAGTATCAGAACTTTATTAAAGTGCAATTATAGAGGAGTTACGAAATCTTTGACCTTTGAAATATACTTCCATGATGACATCATACACTTTTCATTAACCCCATATGGAATCTTCATAGCACTTCGGTGCTAATCCCTTCAAGATCCTATTGGGGGCCTATCTCCTTGTGTTCTTGCTCTACACCCTTGGTTCTTTGGGCTCCATGACCAAATGCCAACAACATCAGAAGCTCCCTAGTATTAAAAATTACTCAAAGTGAAATATAGAGGAGTTATGAAATATATCACCTACTAAATATACTTTGAGTATGACATCATGCTCCCTTCATCAATCCCACCTAGCATCTCCTTAGTGGTGACACACATGAACATAATTTTCCCAATTAGACCACTCAATAATGTTGAATATGATGTGTCCTATGTAGATCCATGTCATATTGATGTCATCTACCACCATAAACTCCTAAGGGCCAATCAACTACTGGCATGTATCATGTCTGAGGAGGGAGAAAAGGTCCCTGGACCCTTGCTTTTGAAAATGATTTCCTTTGTAAATCCATGATCCCTGCAACCCTCGGTGCGTTTAAAAGATTTTTTAATAAGCTATGACGTTCCAAGGTTCTAAAATTATGGGTTCTGATATTCGTACCTTTTGATATCTCGAGATTTCGAACCTTCGAGCTCCTAAGACTCCGACCCTCCATAGTTTTGAAGTTCCAAAATTTGGGGTTTCGATATTTGACCTGCTTCTGATATTATGCCATCCCTAGTTCTGAGGTTCTGAAATTTGGGGTTCTGATATTCTGACCTTCTGATGTCTCAAGATTCTGACCCTCTGGGGTCCCAAGACTCTGATCGTCTGACTTTCCAAAGCTTTGAAATTTGGGGTTTTGATATTCAGCCTGCTTCCATGCTTCTGAGGTTCTGAAATTCAACCTGCTCCTAAGGAATTCAAGATCCTTGCTTCGGCTATCAATAACTTTTGATCCCCGGATTCATTTAAGGACTTCCACATTCCATTGGAAATATTTTTCAAATTTTCAAATAACTTTACAGTGGGAAAGATTCGATGTGGTCCTGGAGCCCATTTGTTACTTGAAACATGGCTACAAACTCTCTATTATTCTTTGCACCTTGACTTTTCTTCTTGTGCTTGGAATCCTAGACTCATCAACTAGCACATTCATCTTTTTATGTCTTTCCCAATAAGTATGATACTGTGATGATTATCTACATAGCACTATAGCAACCATGGGACTCCCCCTAATCTTGATACACTAATGACATCAATGCTAGCATCTACTACTATCATAACTAGCCTAGTGGACATCAATGTTGTCTTTCCTAACATCATGCTAGAACATACATCCATGCTAGTCTGGTGGACATGAATGCCAACACACTTGCTAACTACCAAGCAATTCCAACTACCCAACTTTATCTTCCAGCATGATTCTTGACATCAATGTCACCACACTTATTGCCACTAGCCAGATAAACAATTCCAACTGTCCAACAATCTCCCCCTTTTTCATTGATGGAAACACCTCTTGAATACCTCTTCACCTCTCCACATTAATGGATAATCCTCATGCTTCTTCCAATTATCTCCTTACATGAGCCACCAATGGATTTCTTTCCTCTACTTGGGCCGTCAAAAATTGCTCTCTAATAAGATTTTCTCCCTTGTGCAATGATCAATTATCAAGGATTGAGGGTCTAATCGCTGATGTGCATTATTCTATACAAACTTCTCTTAAAGTATTGATAGTTGTTGTTTCTTTATAAATGGGACATAGTGATATGATCCCCTTGAAAATATGTTGCCTCTGATTTGGATGCATCCAGTTTTTGACGCCTTATGGCTACTAACTAAATACTCTCTCTACCAATGCATATTTTGTACCAATTTAAAAACAAATCGATACCAATTAAAATTTCTCATGGTATTGTTGTTGAATGAAAATACCACCATTAGTGATGCATTGAGCTCACTCTTCACTACTACTACTGTTACTAAGACTGTTCTCACTTCCCTTGAGCATCTTCAACACTTCTCCCCTTGAGATCATACTTCTACAATAGGGACTTCATCTATTTAATCGACAATGTTTGTTTCTGAGGCTGAAAATTATTACCTGCTACAACTATCAAAGCAGATCCCCATAAGGTAGTGCTCTTTGATATCTTACATCTTCTTCCTTTCCTCTGTGTGGGGATTGATCTTATGGACTTGACTTAATTGTGTGCCTCTTCATTCCACACTTCTGTTATTGCTTATGTTCTTCTCACAGCATAGAATTTTTTTTGCATACTCGTCCTAGAAACCATGTTGGCTACAGTCTCCTCTCTCTTTCAATAATGATACATTTGAAATAAATAAATACATTATTGTAATCAACATGGGGACTTGACCATACCTTCAATAATTAAATGTACCTTCCTGTTTATCCTTTCTAGCTTCTGGCATCTGACTTATTCAACCTCCCTTGAGGCCATTCTCTTCCTTTACTAAATAGAAATAAAGGATCTACACCCCATCAACAGATCATCTTCCTTTTTCTTCCAAACCTTCCATGGTCACTTCCTAATAGTAGCATTACATTCTAGCTTCTTCTTTTCCCATGTTTGGGCTTTCTCTTAGCTGCACATGGTGGAGGATACTTCTCCTTCAAGTCCTCTTTCTTAGCCCAAGTCTTTTTGCTACCCTTTTTTCCTTAGAGAGGGGTCTACTACAAGATTAAGAGAATCATTCTTCCTAGTTTTATTTTGATTTCTTCCTCTTATTTTCATCTTTCTCTTTTGACACTGAGCACTGAAGACAAACTTGTATTCCTATGCTCCATTATTTCTTCTTATCTTCAAATCCCGATGTGGTACATTTGCATGCATATGTTAAGAAGCATGCTTTTTCTTCCCATATCCGCAACGTGCTTCCTCATGCACAAAGTTTCCATAGTTGTAGCATTTTATTTAGCTTAATAATGGGGCAAAGGAGTTATTATACTTGGAAACATGCTTGTCAAGGCTTCTATACTGTCAATAGGTCTTCTCATAGCCTCTTTATGCATTCTTAGATTTTTACTACCCAACACATCTCGTCCTCTTCCATGCCATCTACAATCTATGGCCTTATGCCGAAAATTATTGCAAGAGAAACAATAACCATGAAAATGCTTCTGATAGTTAACAACAACTTTTCTTTGAAGGCAATTTTCTTGAGAGGGAAATTACCTCTGTTGGTTCTTCATGTGCCTTCTATGGAAGATTGTGCTACTGCCTTGCATTGTTCCTCATTGTTGCTTGGCGCTCTTCTATTACTGTCCTTGTTATTTCTTCTTAGCATATTATTTCTATATTTTCTTCTCCTACCGTTGATGCTTTTCATTCTTCTACTGAAGTTCAACAACTTTTTTCCTTTGTTGTTTTTCGAACCCTAGACTACATTTACTTGGGAAGTTGAGCCTTTAGCCTTCACAATATTGGAGTTTGAATTTTCTTTGAAACCCAAACTAGCTTGGATGAGAGGGGATCCTTGCTTAACAAGCATTTCATTCAAAGCCCTCTTTGTCTCCTCAAGCTTTTGATATTGAGATAACTCTTCACTTTCCCTTTCTAGGTCATGTCTTAATGAGACTACTTCATTTTGTGGTCTCTCATAGTAAGCTTCTCCATAATTTAGCTAAATGGCTAACTTCCCATTCAATATGCTACCCTCTTCTTGTTGATAATTTATACCAACTATTGTTTTTCTCAACTTCTCATTCTCAATATCATACTTGTGCAATATCTCCTATTTCTTGATATTTTCTTTTGATAGCTCCTTGATCTCTTTTAGAGAAGATATCAAATTCTTTCTCAAATAGATCCTTTCATATAGATCCTTTTCTTTAATATCAGAGGTGTTGGATGAGCCACCACAGATATCTAAATCGATGTTTGTGTCCATAGAATCTTCCACAGGTATAAGGAGTATTCCATCTTCATCACTTCCATTGACACCCCTATTCTCTTTACGAGATATACTATCTTCTTCTTTAGAATATACCTCATTTTCTATTTATACTAAAGTAGGTATATCATCATTACTACTACTAGATGCATGTCTATATCTATCCTCAAGTGATTCACATCAACATCTAGATAACAGGCATATTTCTTTACATTTATCACAAATAAATAGCTTACCTTCCAAGTCACATGGCCTCTCATCTAGGTCTTCTTCGTCACCATCCTTGGAGTGAATATCAATAGTTTTCTCACAAGAAGAAATATATTCAATCTTTTGAGCATCTTTCCTTTTATAAGTCTTCTCCATTTTCTTTCTTTACTTCTTATCACTAGAAGCTACATGTGTTGGTTCACTAATTAAGCAACAAGGTTCTTCGACCTTCTCTTGAGCCACTTGCAATCTTCTCCATACATAAATTGCAATATATTTAGCATTTCCTTTATTTTCTCATACTTCCTTACTTCCTCATCATTTGGTTTAGACAACCATTTCATGATGATTTCCTTGCCTTCTTCATTCTGCTCACTCTTTTCTCCATTCAATAAGGAGCACCATACATCAACATCCAAAGCCATTAAATGAACTTCCATTCTAACCTTCCAAAGTGACATACTCTAATCCATTTAAAAATGGAACTCCTTTTGATGTAGGCCAAGTTTGGTAAGTCATTATTTCCCTTTAATCTACCTTCAATTGGTTAATTTGTTCCTGAAGGAACTTGGCTCTGATACCAATTATTGGAAACAATTTTAATACTAAGAGGGGGGTGAATTAGTATTAAGGATGATTTTAGCTTTTATTCCAGTTTATCTTTACTCATTCAAATTTTGCATCCATTATATGAGATTAACCATTAACAAACCAGAACAATAGTGATATCAATCAATACAATCATACACATCATGAGAATAAAAAACACGAGACACAAAGGCTAAATGTCGAAACCCTTCCTAGAGAAAAACCATCAAAGTTTTTTTTTTGTTATTGATGTAAAAATAAGAAAACATAAGCTATTGCATAAATATGTTTGTGAGCCACCGCTCATGGGAAGAACCAACTCCCTTTGATTATTTGTTAGCACCCACTAGCAGGAAGCACTAACTCCCTCCTTTTACAGACACCTGATCAACCTACCAGAAGCACCATTTGAAGCACCAACTTGTAGCTCCTTGGATTTATGCTAGAACCCACTTGTAGGAGGCACCAACCCCCAAGCCTTCTTAGACACCCACTACATATAGAAGAACCAAATTCTTGTATGTAAGCTCCAACCCACATTCAAAAGAAAAACTTACTATTCATTGTAGTTGGCAACCTCTCTGCTTGTTTTCAACTCCTTTTTCTCCTCATCAACATTTTGGCCCATCCATCACTTTGTCCTCTACATACTCTATAGGATCCCATTTTTTTTCTCCACAATATACACTAATACGCATCAATCTCTGCACTCTACCCACTTTGTAGCAACATTCTCACATGGGATTTCTTCTCTTGGCCTTTTCTTTCTACTTAGGAATACATGACCTCTTCTTATCAATGTATTCACACTTATAGTTCTCTGTACAACCCACACTCCACATAATATACTCTACTCTTGGTCCTCTTCTATTCCACAGGCTCTCTCAACCTCACATAGCAACACCAACCCACTCTAGGCAAAATTTTAAGAAACCCCCAAAATTCATATGTATAATAAATGGACCAATCTCCATGGTATATAGAAAAATTTATAGGCTATTTTTTCGTTGATATTTCACTAAATTTTAAAATTTTGGTAAGTCTTGGCGATTTTTTCACTAGGTTATATGATATTGCAAATTTTTGGCTAATCTTCTAAAAAGATAGAAACCATTGTAAAATATTGGTGATTCCTTGATAATATATATAATATATAATAATATTATATATATAATAATATATATACATAATTATATAAATATATATAATATATATATAATAATAAGAAAAATATTTAGTTACTCTAGTAAGAAAAATCACGAGTAATGTTACTCTAGGTTCTTATTATACATTATTGCAAATATTTTTTCATGTTTTTATCATGTTTTGTCACAAAGGTTTTATCACATCCCAAGGGGAAATTAGTTGGAAAGACACCCCCAAAGGCATGTGATGTTGAACTAAAGAAATTATTCTTCTCAAACTTGGTCTTGATGCATTTAGATAATTTAATCATATTTAATGTAATTCATATTCTCTAGGATTCACATGAAAATATGGTCTATGAATAGCTATATCAAAATCATGAATATTTGCATCAAATTCTTTTATTTTCTCATATAACGCTTTTCTAAAAGGTAGATACTTCTCTAATTCCTTGAGTTCAAATAAACCAACTTTAAAATATGGTGCTTCCTCATCATGTGGAGGTTTTTCACCTAATTTTTGGATCATAACTATTGTAGTAGTTGTTCAACATTATTCTACATTTGAAAACTCTACTATTTCTGATTTGGTAAACAATTATTTGAAATCACACAAAATGAAAAATGAAAATGAATGGAAGATAAATATGTATTGAAACTTAATTTCCTACATGATGAAAAAGGAAAGAAGGTAATAACACAAACTCATTAAAAGACTCATTTTGGTGAGTTAAAAAATATAAACAATAGCCTTTGCATCTTCATTACATGGAAAAATATGTCAGAAAACAATCATCATCAAGGGATTTTTCACTTCAAGAATGGTAGTGCACTAAACAATCTACCCTTCTCATATAATAATATGTGATGCTTTTCTTGTATCGGTATCAATGTATAATTGCATTAGATTAATGTCAGTATCATCATAATAAGACTCCTATGATGAAAACATAGGATCCTAGTGCATAAAGCATTTTTCTCTTCAATTAA
Source organism: Pinus taeda (assembly GCA_000404065.3). Lineage (NCBI taxonomy): Eukaryota > Viridiplantae > Streptophyta > Pinopsida > Pinales > Pinaceae > Pinus > Pinus taeda. Next base: position 4,565 of record APFE031158489.1, on the reverse strand, counting down.
CTAAGAATATCTCATTTTTGTTCCTTAACAAACAATAAGAATTTTCAAAGGAAATATAAAATAAACATAGTAGATTATAAAAGGTGAAGATTATTTTGTGACACCACAAAGTGAAAGGAAAAAAACTTTCCTTAAATAATCAAATATATAAAGAAAATAATTTATCTTTTATGGCTCAAATTTCTCGTAATGTCTAACATTATTCTTTATATGATTTAAAGATATTTTTCCATTCCTTAGAACCACATTTTCTTCTTTCATGATTAACTCCTTTCCATTACCTATATATTATCTTTTCATTACTATAATCAATTCATATTTTGTTACTTTCTTTTTCCTTGATGATGGGTCAAGTGTCCACTTGAATATTGGACATTCCAAATATTAACACAACCTATTCCAAAAAAACATATCAACAATGGTTAAAAATGTTGATGATGAAGTGCACTATGATATAAAACTTTGTGAAAAGGATAAAGATGATATGATTCTTGTCAGTAGGTTGATTAAGGGATCATGTTATTTCCCACGAGACATCAATTAATCATTTAACATTAGAAATGTTGAAGGAAACCATCAAAGCATGAAAATTAATCATGCCAACATATATGACTTGAAAGGATTGGAGTAACGATTCCTTTATGAATAATTTATATATTCATTTATTTGTTTATGATGGAATGTATGTATGCTAATGATACCTAGGTGGGATATAATGAAGGAAGAAGAGTTTTGTATGGAAATATTGTTATACTATTTTGTATTCAACCATGAATTAAAATGTCATGATTGAGTCACATGACAATGAGTGAATGGGTAACATACTCTTATTATGAATTTGTATAACACATGAAAGTGAATGCCATTAAATATAATGTGTGAGACCATATTGTTTATGGAAATGGAAGGATATAATATTGCACAAGTGTCCAATTGTCTCCCTATTTATATTGGTGTTGTGGACTTTAACCTTCTTGAAAATAGTGAGGAGAACCTATAGAGGAGAGAGTTCATAAGGTAATATATAGTAGAGAAGGGAATTTCGTTTTAGTATTCCTAAGTTATATATGTGAGGTTAATGGTAGGTATGTTAAGTAACCCATGTACATTGAATCATAGTTCCATTTCATTGATTATGATTAACAACTAAAAATGATTGAATTATTAGTTTATTAATATTATTCTGAGAACACCTCATGAATGGTAGTAAATATTGAAAGATAGGATTATATGCATAGATACTCCCTATATTTGGTTGACTGAAAATTTTATGTTGTAAGTAGAATGGTCTCAAATATGAAAATGAGTGTAATTTTGTAAGAAATATTAGGTGCTACAACATAGAAGAGCCAAACATTGTGAGAAGGAATCTCATACTTTTGAAATTAGATATTCTTTATGAATTAGACTTGGAATTTATAAGTTGTATTATTATAAATATATCTATGGTAACTGTATATGTATGATACATGATAGATAATGGTTATTGAAGATGGAAACCCTCGAAGAAAGTCCATTGTTAGTACAAAGGAACCCTGTGATTGCCACATGTTATATTATACTACTGGACATCTAGTAGTAAGTTAGTGCTCTCCTTACATGAGAAATCCATGACAAGATGAATCACTTAAGGGATTGTTTAGTAGATAAGGGGACATCTAAGCCTAGAGGGTGAGTGTATCAAGGAGGAGGAAACTTAAAATTTCATGTGGGATGATGGCTAGAATCTTGTGGGTGAGTTAGAAAGGATAATGAAATTAATTATTTCCTATGGAAGCCACTATATGGGATAGATGCATATCCATAGACATGAGTATTAAATAAAAAATACATCCATATATTTGAATAGATGCTTACATCATGAAATTGAGAAATATTGTGCATAAGATAAGTGTTTCTTGATAATTTCTATAATATGTATGCTTACTTGATTACTAATGTAGGGATATGTTGGAATGTTGAAGTCTGGTGGTATACTAAGATAGTGAATAGGATGGCATTGTAAACACAACTAAAGAATGAGAAAAATAAGTTTTCTTAATGAGAAGAGAATATTTATGATTGTGTTATTCGAAGGGGGATATGATAGAATGTCCTAATATTGAATCCCATTGATTAACTGTACTTAATTACGATTAAATTTTCAATTTTATTTAGCATGTATATTTTAATTACCATGCTTTATTTACACCATGAGGAAGACATTTTATGGTACATTGAACAATGTAAGTATTATATTTCTTGAATTTAATAAAATAATAGAGCTACCTAAGATAGGAGCACATAAAAAATGGGTTGTGATAGCAAGATATGGGAAATGTGAGAGGGTACTAGTGGGTTCTACATGTCGAATAATCCTTAGTTTTCAATTTTTCCAAACTTTACTTTGCTTCCTTCATCACCATCTTCCTTACTAAAAATATAGAAACCTTAACTAACAATAATGGAACGCATGTGGTGGTTGTGGAGATGTACACCTTCGACAATTACGAAATCAAGGCGATAATTACCTATATTTTCTCACATTTTCTTTGAAAAAAATCATGTCCCCACAATAAAGGGGGAAATGAGGTCTCGTGGGGTGTTAGGGATGAGGTGATTTTTTGATTGATTCATTCATCATTATACCTCCCACACATGTGGTTAATGGGGAGGGAACACAATCACGATTGGATGTAGGAAATTGACTATAGAGAGGTAATGATTCATGTAGTCTTAGAGGCATGTATGTGAATAGTTGTAGGGAATAAGGAATGATTCATTATTGGTCATTATTGAACTAAGACAAGCAACATAGCATAAAAAAATGATCACATAAATGACATAATTAGTTTTGGTTCTAAGGTGAATGGTGGAGCCCATTTCACATTCACATGAATGGTGTGTGACCATTATGAACTCATGCAAATAATATTGAAGAGAGATGCATGGGGCTATACACAATAGAGAAGGAAAAACATATGGAAGAGAAGTAGGTTATAAGAAGGAAAGAAATAGAGGGAGAGGTAAATTCATTATCTCTTGGTTGATGCTAACATACATGAAAGTTGTTTTAGATGTATTGATTCATAATATGAGGTTGATCAAGGAATGATAGAGAAAATTTTGAATTCATGTGATGAGAACTACATAAATATTTATAGACTATGAAAATCAATAAGGAAGAGATTCAAATGGTTAGAAGCTAATTCCTTGGAAAACAAGTGAATTATAGTGAGGGATAACATAGAGAGATTCAAAAATTAGGTTGGAGAGGGATATAGGAAAGATATCAAGCTATGTGATGGAGAATCCATGGATACAATCTAAGGAGGAAAGCATAGTGTGGGTTGAATGACCAAGCAGGGAAGCCTTTAAAACTTGAAAAAGGTCAATAACTAAGTAAATGTTATTGCAGTTAATGGATAATATCTAGACCCCATATGCACACATAGAGGGAGAGCTCAAAGACTTTTGAGGGAATATTGAGTAGATAAGGAAGGTGTTGTCCTTTTTCTATGTAAAGAAAGGAATGCGCCACCAAAATAGTTGTGTTGTTCCAGGAAACAATTAGTGGTGAGACAATGGGAGAGGCAATTTTTTGTCCTAAGATAGAATTATTTCCATAAAAATGTTCTAATTTTCCTTTGTGGTATCATAGCCTCAATTGGGGTGGCCTAGTATAAAAGGAATAAGAACAATAGACTATATGGTTGGGTGGAACATTTATCTACCTAAGTTAAAGTTGGCCTTCAACTTTCACATAGACAAGTTTTTCCTTTAGTTTGTTTATTCAATTGATTAATACAATGCACTTTTTTGGAGTATTTTAGTATTTGGATGTTGAATGTTGAATATTGCTATAGGTTTACTATTTCTTCATAATGGGAAATCAATGTTATATGTGCCAATACAATTATTGTAAATGGAGTTTTATATGATGGTACAACATTTTTACCAAGTATCATTATCTCTATTTATTTTTGGATGTGAGTGCGATAGTAAAAATCCATAAAATTATTAGAGATATATATTCTTCCTCGTCTACTTAATCATACTCATTTACCTTGTAATCTTTTTTATTAAAATAAGAACTCACTTTTTACGCACCAAACTAGAGGTAAAACAAATATAGATCATTTTGAACACTTTTTTTATTAAAATTAATGTAACAAAATTTTAGATATAAATTATAAGGTAATACCATAAGACATAGTTCCTCTATACCCAAGGGTTGTGAAAACTAGACTATCCATGAAATTTTTGATTTCTCCAAGTGCCTATTGAGCATTTTAGATAAAAATCCATATGTATAATGCCTCAAATTCTTATTGATAGAAACCACAGTGTTTGTTTTGTTTGCATGTATGTTTTCATCCGTGGGATATGAGGATCAATTCTTTAATTAGAAACTTAAGTGCACTACTTGGAATTAACAACAAATTTTTGCATACATAATCAAATTAGTGTACACCTACATGTTTTTTTTTGGTTTACATTGAATTTCAATCTTGGAGAGAGATTATATCTTCTACGTTGAAAATTTTGACTAAAAAATTTTCACACAACATATCTGGAAACCTATT
>APFE031158488.1:34813-139611 GCA_000404065.3 Pinus taeda | reverse complement strand
ACAAACTCATAATGCCCATGCTTGGTCTAGAAAGCTGCCTTGTAGATGTACTCTTCTTTAATACGTACCTGATGATATATGGATCTTATATCAATATTTTAGAACACTGTTTCTCCCTTGAACTGATCAAACAAGTCATCAATCCTTGACAATGGATAACTGTTCTTGATGGTCACCTTATTCAACTACTTGTAATCAATGCATAACCTGAGAGTATCATCCTTCTTCTTCACAAACAATACTGGTGCACCCCAAGGTGATACACTTGGCCTAATGTATCTCTTGTCAAGCATTTCCTTCAATTGCAACTTCAACTCTACTAAATTTGGAGTGCTCATCCTGTAAGGTGCATTTGATGCTGGTGCTGCCCCCGGTACCAAATCAATAGAAAAGTCCACTTCTATGTGACGCGAAAACTTTGAAATCTCTACTGGAAACACATCTCGAAACCACTGTAAAATTGGGTACCTGCTCAATACCTCTGGATCCTCATCCTCCTTACCTTTGTCAGTAGAGATACGTACTACAAATAATGCACACCCTTTTTTGTGACTACACTTTTCCTGCATAACTGTCACCATTCTAACTGATGTTTCCTTATTCTTACCATGTAAGATTCTTTTTTCTCCATTATCATCCAAGCTTTCAATGGATTTTTCATAACAATCCACCTCGGTCCTATGTAGATACAACTAGTCCATACCCAAAAACATACTGTATGATCCCAACGACAATAAATTCAAATGTGCTGATGTAGGCAAACCATTCAGTTAAAATGCACAAGATATTACCCAATGATGAACTCCCTTCTTTGTACCTGTAGCCAACTGTACTAACCAAGATTTTGCATGCACTTCTTTATTCAAACCACACTTATCCACCAAGTCATGACTAATATAACTATAATTATATCCAGGGTCAATCAAAATAGAAACAAATTTATCACAAAGCTTATCGTCCATCTCAATGATAGATGCCTGGTGATTTTCCTATTTGTTATCCAACACTGCATAGATACGAGGAATTATCTGCCCGACATCCCCAACAATATGTGCCTCTTGTGCACTGTAAGTCTGAGGCCTACCACCCTGATACCGTGGAAAATCTATCTTGAGATTCTCTTTACCACATATTCAACACTCTAACCGTCTGATACCATCACCTCTATTCTGCTGTTATGACCCATGTCCCTCTCTAGCTACGTTGAACTTCTTGTATGGTGTAACATTCTCTTTCTCTTCTACATTCTGAGGCCTTTTTCTTTTCGACTTTTATTTACCTTTAGGTTTGTCTTTCCCTTTCCAACCTTGCTGATATTTTGTCTTACATTTTGACTGCTCATAACAATGCTTCAATTTCCCAATAACTTCCTTAAGTGATCGAGGCTCATCATACTCAATTCGATCCTTAAATTTTGATGGTAATCCACTGACGAATCTTTGAACTTTAGTATTTTCATCTTTAAGATATGGTAGATACCTCAATATCTCCAGGAACTTAGTCATATACTCCTCATTTGTCATCGATCCCATTTTTAGCTCATAGAATTCCTTGGCTTTGCTATGGTAGTACCTCTCTGACGATTACGTCTTCCTAGAAAGTCTATTGAATTCATGCCAACTCAACTCTTTTGTCCTGATGTCTTTGACCCGCTTCACATCTTCCCACCAGATGTATGCTTTACCTTTCAGGCTGAAGATAACTACGTTAGCCTTCATATTATCTATGTAATTATGCAACTCAAAGAACTTCTTCATCCCAAGTAACCAAGCCTTTGCATCCTCTGGCTTCTTCAAATCTCCATCAAAGGTAGGTGGCTTAGCTTTCTTAAAATCATTCGGAAAATATCCCCTGTCACTTCTCTTGTAAGGATGATAACGATGACAATCATAGTGCATGTCGAAACCAAAACTATAATAGTACTTGTGTCCATCACCTCTCCGATCCAGAGTATCCAAGAACATGCCATCTCTAACCGTGTCATCCCAATCTGACCTATGCTCACCGTGCGATCTACTGCCATATGCCCCATCAGTCCTATACTCTTGTCCATGGATGATCCGAAAGGGTCCCTGTCTCTGTAAGTTCGTAAAGCTCTAAAGGATTAATGCATTGAATTCTTCTTGTTTCTCCTAGGCCTGTATGATTCTATCATTATCTGCCTTGCAAATCCTTAATTATTCCTTCAAGCTTCTCAATGTGTCTGCTAAGTCAGAAGAATGCCCAACACCACACTACTCATCTGATCCATAGGGAGAGTCTCACGAACTAAAGTCTACCATATTTAAAGCCATCTTTGTTGTTTTCTTCCTGCAAAGCATACCACATCAGCTAAACCAAAATATAAACATAATCAACATACCTCTGTATATTTTGGGGAGGATATCTCATCTGCAAGATCAACTACATTAGCATAATACATGTATAAACATAATCATAACAACATATGTATATCATCCTAACCATAGTCCAGTCATCAATGCATGACCATATTAACCACACATCATGACCTCATGCATTACAACTACACCCATATCAGTGTATGCATAATTGATATATGGATGATATGCATGCATACACAATACATACAAACACTGGCATGAATAACCAGTGCATAAGCGACCTATACTCATAATAAACACATCCAACAACACACTTCCACTTTCACATGGTGATGTCACTGCAACCATGACCAACACCATGCATATGCAACACGCACATATACCACAAGTATAAGTAACACATATGCAACCGACATGAATGCATGACCAACAAACACTGCCCATCCAGTCCAAGGGGTGAACCATGCTCTAATACTACTCTGTAACACCCTCCTCCCACATTTACCCAAGCTAACAAGTCCATTGGGGTAAACATGTGATTAGATTATACAATAATCTAATTCAACTCCCCATGTACAGTTAAGGAAGTGGAACCGACACAACACAACCAACCTGACCTTCTGCACATACCACGAAACCTACATGAGCCAACCAACCCTTCCAAGTGATTAACACCTGTGACAACTTGACACTTCACTTCCCTAGAGCCTCAGTCACTCCCATGAAATGGGCATGCATGCGACTGGGGCCCTCTAGTCACTCTCACAACATGGGCATGCAAGCGTCTAAGGTTTTTTTCAGCTAGTTCTGAGCCTGCGACCCCAGATATTGTGCCACTTTTTTAGGGCCCAGAATTAGGCCATTGCCCAGAACTCCATGAAAATTTCAGGAATGAAAAGTCACATCGAAACAATGATACAAACACAAATACTTGAACAAATACTTGGATGGAACCCTACTAGCCATGACATGCATTTCATCAAACATGTCACAAATATGCATTGTACAGGGCATAACAACATATCTGAGCATATGGGTCTCATACTTGTCTGAGAATTTCTAAGAAGCATTGGTTCCTTATCAAATTAGCTGCATTATCATCTATTAGGTCATATATTCATTGTACATTCATTTACAAATCAAAAGATGATGAGATCCATACATCATCACTGTCATAAAACATGCTCATAACCAAAATATAACTAACAAAAATAACAAGGATACATCAACCATAAATGCCTCATATGAACCAGTACATTTTCTCATAAAATGCCAAGGAGAAATAATTCTTATTAATGAATGATTAGGCCAACCAGGTTCGAGACTTCCAAGTACCACCCGACTATAGATTGGCTGAACCAAATCTTTCTTTCATCCAATCACCCCTGTGTCATATTCCAAGCATGAATGTGGGACTTAAAACCAAAATCAACCAGGGCTTCCCAAGGCTACACCACCTCAACCTCAATAACAGAACTAGGCTTTACCGCAATCCCCACTAGATTACTAGGCCAAAACAATAAACATACGATACCAGGATTTACCACAATCCTCACCAGATCATTTGGTCAAAACAAGCATGGATGCCACCAGATCTCTCCACCTACACTGTGAGGGATTTGTTTGTCCCAACTTCTCGACTTTACCATGTAGCTCATCATTACCAGTCAAGGGATTCCAATGCCTACAAGGTCTCCACCCTCTGGACTTTACCATGTATCCCATCCCAAGATTCCTAGACCTAATCAAGGTAATCACCATTGAGCTTTACTGTGTATCCCGCCATTGACTGGTCAAGTGATTCCTAGGCTCAGTCGAGGTGTTCACATTAAGGCTTTACCTTGTATCCCATCCTGGGATTCACAGGCCTTGTGAATAATCCTGGGACCACCCCACTCAACTTCGAGTCCATCCATAAATCCAACTCAACCACATACAAAAGAACCCACCACACCATCGCTATCTGGAAATGGCAATTCTAGGCTGAAAAACACTGTAACACCTAGCAAAACCCATGTCCATGACAACAAGATAACTACGAACACATATGCATAACCATGCATGCTAAATCTAGAAAGGAAATCACACATGCAAATTGATACCTGCAAATAATCCCGCTTTAGCTGCTAGATCCCGCTCTTCCTTGCTCGATCTTTTCTTCCTCTTGCCTTATTTGCTTTTCTTGATCCAATGGTAGAATTTCTCCAAGAAACTCTAAGTGTCCAAGAGTGTGAGAGAGAGAGGTCCAAAATTGAACTGACAAAAGGTTAAACTGACAGAAGGTATCAACTGATCCTCAGAATCCTTTTTATTAACGAGGTCTTTATTTTCTTCATTTTCCTCCTCACATGCAACCTACGACCTTTCACCTTCCTTTTCTCCTAATGTCCTTTATTTTCATAAATAAAATGCCAATTAATGCTATTTTTCCTTTCCAAATCCTTTGCCACTGCCTTTGCCTGCCTAGCCATAATAAATCAACTGAACACCCATACTAGGATGTCTTGCCTAACATTCAACTTGGAATAAGTGTCCCATAACCGTGGTTATTATTTTTCCTTTATTAACTTTTATCACATGGAATTTTCACGAGGGCTGTTACAATAAATATATATGTTTACAATTTTTTCATAAATTTTTTTGAAGAGGAATGTATATAGAGTACTATAAATCTTTAAAAGCCATATTCAAAGAGCCAAGTTTAAAATACAAATAAGGCAATGTTATGAAAATGTTTAGCTTAATGATAACCTTGATCATTACATTTGGAATAGACCTAACACTTTGCAATATCAAGTAGTATATGGTCACAATGAAAACATTGATAATTTGTTTCTAAAAGGGAGTACTCCCTAGTAATTGTAGACACCTCTCATAATCACAATATCCCAATATCAATCATGATGGTGAGCCTTATATTTACCAAGCATTCATTAAAGGGGTTACAAGATTTTTAGATGTAAAAATATCAACATCTTTGAGATTTGTGGGTTTTCATTTAGATACACAAGTAAAATTAGTGCCATTAATTTCCAAAGATGAAGCAAACCACATAAACAACTATATTAGTAAGATATTTAACTTGTATTGTTTGGTGGTTGAAATGGATATCAATTATATTTATTTATAAGTTTATTGAATTTTTATCTAAGTCTCAAGGGTTAGCTTAGTTGGTGAAGTCCCGATCATTAAAGCACCTATGCTATTGAGAGGTCACATGTTCAATTCCCTTAACACTCTTAGGGTCCGACTCCAGAAGGAAGTAATCTTTTTGATTAGATCTTCTTGGTTCAATTATCTCGTGAATGTAGCGGTCACCGATCTCCGAGGATCGTGAACTAGATAGAAAAAAAAGTTCATTGAATTTTTTTCTAAGCACAAACCTAATCTTTGTATTTTTAACAATGATTCATTTATAAGTGATATCAAAATATATATTTCACATTTTGATTATAAAGGATATTCATAAACTTGTTTTAATCATGAATAAGTTAGAGGAAAATGTAATAAATTATTGATTATAAACATTTATCAAAAGTCACTGGCACTAATTAATTATTTTATAGATACATTTTCAAATAAATGAGATTGAATTTTGGATTTGATTTCAAATCCATACAGATTTGTGATACAATAAATATAAAAGGATACTTCAATTTATTTTTCATTTTAAATTTCTGTTTCTTTCTCCTATTTTAATTAATTGTTTTTCCCTATTTCATGATTAAGTATGACATTAACATGTTTCTTATATAAAAAATAAATATTATATCCATTGAAAATGTTACACTATAGTGCAATTTTATTAAGCATCGAATTAATGATATTATGGATCTTTCAAACGAAATGAAATTAGTTGGTTTGAATAAAATAAATTTTAGTGAATCACATATGGTAAAAATGTCAGAGGAGTCTCAACGAGCGCCACTGAAAGAATTGTTTAGGAAAGATCATTTTGAACAAATTAAAAGCATACAAAACCCAATCGAATAACATAACTATGTCTTAGAAGAAAGTCAAACTTCTGAAAACAATGATGTAACTATTCATAATGATGAATTTGGCATCTTTAATATTATGGATTACTGATAAGGCATAATGATATATTAAAAGAAAGTGAAGCTCCCAAAATTGATGATAAGCTATTGAAAATGATGAATTTAACATCTTTGATATTATTGCTTAGTTTTAAGGTGTTATTATTTCATCTTAATTTTTTTTAATAATAATAATATAATATTTTAGATTATAAGTAAGCCAAACACCAAATTGGTTTATGACACCTTTATTTGTAAGCTGATGCACTCTTTCCCTATTACTTAGTTTGTTATTTTACTCTAATAATTTTTATGTTATATATTATATATATATATATATATTCTCGACAGGATATTAATAGGTAAAAAAAGTTACATTCGTACACACTGATAGTATTCCTTCTCTCATTAAAAAATATGATCTCAAAAATTTGGGCTCATACAAAAAAGAGAAACAAAACAACCTGCGATCATCATTATACAATATCTAACCAACCTCTAGAACAATATTCTAAGATAGATAAACAATATATAAGTTCATGACAGTTTGTAGATACCACTGCCATCTGCTTTGAACATAGTACATATCAAAATATTTAACAATTGTAAAATATAACAAAATAAACCAAATATAGGACGTGACCTTGACTTCCAAGTGAAATCAAAGCTCAGTGAAGGGTTGGTGCTGATATGAATGAAATATCCCTACTAGGTACTCACTGATTTTCCATACTCCAAATCCTTCCGAGCACCCTCCTTAGCTAGGATGTCTGCATCAATATTTCGTTCCTGGTATATATGGCAACATGAAATAAAATAAAAATATTGTTTTACTGTTGAATCTCCTTAAGGATAAGAATCAAAGTATGATTGTGGTCTATGAACAACATTGAACCAATTTATGACGTTTAATAATCTCCTAATACTTGAAGAGAGCGATACTCTTTCTCCAAGGCCCAACAAAGGAGAAGTTTTAGAGAGAGAAGTTTTGTGAAATTATTAGATCATCTGACCAAACTGATTTTCAATATCAAGACATGCTGATGATTAAGATACAAAATTAGACCTCCTCCGCAAAACCCATTTTCATCATAGGCCTCATTGAAATAAAACCAAGGGCTTTGATGATTTACTTCTTCAACAACAATAACACGAGGGACATAGGCTGGTTTCTTTGTAGGAAGAAGTGCATAAATAACATCAAAATTTGAAGTAATGAGGGTTGGGGCAGACGATTGTTTTAGAAGGATAGATTTATTTATGGAAATCCAAACTCCCTAGCTAAATAAAGGAGGGATATTCTAGTGATTTTCATCATGAGTCGAATCCCACCACAATTTTCGTGCCTCCTTGAAATTTGCCCCTCTCCATTCCAAATTGCATCCCAACAACTGATTTGTTTTCTCCATAGTATTGATTGAGAAAGGGGAGGAGAAAAATGAGTGGGAGACTGTTCCTTTCACATTTTTACACAGGGAGCACCAGCTAAGGCCTTCTTTGTGCATTTTTTGAATGATATATAATATATAATATATAATATATATACATATATAGTATATAACCAGGTATTTTAAACAAAAATAAATATATTGTAAAAATATATTTTGTGGTTATGAGGATAATAACAATGATTTTTATTATTAACCTCTATTAGAAACTCTTTAACATTTTATTTCAATACTCAAAGAGAAGTGAGAAAAGCTTTCTAAGATCACCATAGTTTTGTTGATTTAAAAGGTCAAGAAGGTTGGTAGTGGGACACATATTTTGAAAATTAGATCACATATGAGTATAAGATGGACAATTTAAGAGAATTTTTTTCATATTCAACCCTTTTAAGATCGCATGGGTGCCAAACTCTTTATCCTATGTTATTTTTCAAATTGACCAACCAATTCCTAGTTTCATTGTGAAGCTCATAAGAATTAGTTCATATTTTTTATTGTTTTTAAATATTAAAAATATGTTATTTAACTAAAAATATTTGTTATACATTGAAATAAAGTAAAAAGATTTTTTTTGAAAATAATATTTTATATTATATTTAAATTTCATTTTAAATTAATTATCAATGTTACTTTTATATATTGGCAATTTATCACTAGGGTCCAAAATTTTAATTATCGGCAATATCGGGGAAAATATCAGAAAACTTGAAAAATAAAAAAATAATCATTTTTTTTCAAAATTATAAACTTCTAAAGCAACATCAACATCAAAGAAACACATTGTGACATAAATATGAAGATAAAAATACTATATAAAATGTATAATATGTCAAGTGGTACATCAAACATCGATACTAAAATATGATATCTGTCCGAACTCTCTTGAGTCACAAGTCTTAATAAGATAAAAGAAAATCACATCAAAACAAAAAGGTGTATCTCATGAGATGATCATTATGAGGCATCTAGATACTAAAAGCCTACAAAGCTAATCACGATGCACTGAAATATCAAGTTTCAATGATTCCCTCTACCCCTTTTATGGGAAAATGTCATCAATGTCATTATTCCTCTAGAAGCAGTAGGTGGTGGATGTGTTGAGCCCGAGCCTAAAGTGGAAGGTGAAACTATTGGGGAAAATGTGGAAGATGAAGTGGGATGTCTTCCGCCTCTTCACCTAGTTGGCAGTCTCTATGAAAGTGGTTGTGGTGGCATTGGTTATGGCACACTCTCAATATCCTCCCCTTGCTCCAAATCTGTCTCTTCTCGAAGTGGAGCATCTTCCTCCTCCTCATGCTCTTGCTCCAACCACTTGGGTGCCTCCTCCATGATAGGATTCTCAGTCTCCACCCTCCATGGACTCATGGTGTCAAGTGTCTCCAATGAAATGGCATTTTTATCAAGTACTTTATTTATCTACCTGACCCATAACTTGAGATTGTAGTAGACATATACCATGTTATTGAGGCGACTGACATCTAACTTGCATGAGGGGCATTTTGTGATTAATCATTATAGGAATCAAGATGATGTCCCGTGGGCATATGTCATAAATTAAATTAATGAACTTATAAAAAAACAAATTTAAATTTGAAAATTTCTAACCTATTGTTCTTCGTGGAGTGTATCTTTTCAAAGACACTCCAATTGCGCTGATAGCCTGAAGAGCTGCAAGTTTGACTTAACAATCAAATTGAAAGTTTTTAAAACTCTAGGACTCTTCTACCATAGTTTTCCCACCAAACATCTACAACAAATAAATGGAAAGGACTCAAATTTCCAAGGAAATACAATGACTTATATTTCAATTTTCCATTAAGTAACCAAGGTAAAAATTTCAAATAGAATCATGGATAGTCATAGAAAGGAAACACATTGATATTTCAAAGTTTGAAAATTGAAATAAATTTTACTTGTAGCTTACTTGACATCCTAGAGGTTTTGTCTTGGATAACCATATCATGCCCAAATGTCCCATAAATCAACTTATATACCTCAAGTTGTTTGGAAATCTCATTGCGTTCAACGGAAATCAGCACCATCCTCTAAATACATTGGTAAAATATATCAATAACCTCTGCATCAAACCTTCATCCACATGCATAAGAGAATGCAGGGTTGAGATAGAGCCTTGTTGCATGAATTAGATGATGGAGAATATTGTTCCATTTCTCATCAATCACATCCAGTATCTCATCTTGTCTAGTGAATCCCTCTTCCCCATTGTCCTCATAGTATTGATGGATAACTTACTTGGCTCTATCCATGGCCTCATACAAGTAGCCCATTGCGGGATTTTTACCATCAAATAAGAGAATAACCTTTACTAAAGGTTCACTAATAGCACACAACTCCTCCACTCCCATCCAAAAACTCTAATTCTGTCTCACAAGTTGGGCTATGGCTTGCCCATCCACTTTAGTGCTATAAACACAAGCTTTCCACTCATTTGAGAGAAACATCCTCTGCAACTCCAACATCAAATTGCAGAGAGATTGAAGAGAAATGAAGCTAGTTTCAAAACACATGATAGTAGGACGTACCAACTCCTTGGACCCTGTGAACTATCTCATGAGTGTTTGAACAAATGTATGAATGTAAATATATTTTGTAACACTCCTAGCCGACTCAACAATTTCCTTGATCCAAGGAATTTTTCCCATGTTCGCTAGCATCAAATCAATGCAATCAGTGGCACAAGGAGTCCAATATAAGCTTCAATACCTCTCCATGAGCAACTTGCCAACAACAACATAATTAGTAGCATTATCCATAATGACTTGGACAAAATATTGTGGACTTATCTCCTCGACAAAGTTATCCAATAACTCACATAATAACTGTGCATCTTTAACATATGAAAATGCATCAATAGATTTGATAAACATTGTTCCCATGGGAGATTTAACCAAACAATTTAGAATGGACTTTCCCTTATGCTGATGGACAAAAATGGCCTCATTAACAAGTAAGGGAGACCACCCGATCTGAGCCCCAACTAATCCCTTATCTGTTTGATTTGGTGGTTCCAACTAGTTCAATTGGGTCTAGTTACTGCCTTTCTTTCCTTAATTATTTGTGTTATTTCAATTACTTATTAAACAAGAAGAGAGATATAGATCTTACTCCTTTGTTGTGCACAAACAAGAAATCAACCATTAAGATGAATTGAGGGCTCATAGGTTTGCCCTTGTGTGAGGGGACTTGTAGAATAAAACTAATTAATCTAACTCTAACTCTAATCTAAATGTAATGTGAAAAGTAAAGGAAACTAATTTAACTCGATATCAAGGAGATAACTCCCAAATACCAAGTGCAAGACTTTAAACAAATTGGAGATTTAACATGCATTTAATAATGAATTCCTAGCTGTTTAAAATGTTCTAACAATTGGTATTATGAGTTTCATGCATACTCTGTTTGGAGATTAAAACAATGAATGATTGGCCACCAAAACTAGGAAACAATTCACTTAATTCTAATGACAATTAAATGATTCAATTTTAGATGGAAAATTTATGAGGAAATAGTTACTGAGAAAGGTGTTTTAATGAAAGAGAAAATATGAAAAGCAATAATAGATTTATAATTCCATTGGACAAGATAGCTCATCTAATGAACAATCGTTAAAATATCAAGCAAAAATATCAAGCAATTGACACGAATATGTCATTACATGAATGAAATTTGTATTATAAGTAAAAATATTTAAATACAAATTGATAAAACCTAATTCCTTGCTCTATTCTCAATAGATATCCAATAATCTTCTCAAAATGATTGACTCTGCTAGTAGAAAGAAGAACCACAAAATTGGAAATTTTGCCTTATTAACAAATATTGATCTCTGAGAGGAAAACTCCCAATATCCTCAAATCTAAGTATTTCCCCTACTCCTACAACTAAAAGCCCCTTAAAAAAGTGCTTAGTGCTCCTAAGTTGTAGAATGGAGGAAACCATTCCTCATTCTCAAAACTGATAGTTATAATTTACAAAAATCTCCAAAAATGGAGAGCTATTGGAAGTGGTTTTAAATCCCTCTATTTTGGAGTTTCTATTCCTCTTATTCTCTTTGTTGGTGCAATAACCTTGCTTCAAAATCGTTTAGCTTCATCCTATTCAACAAATATCCTACAGAAATAAAATTTCAACCAATTAAAACTTACCAACAAAATTAAAAACCAAAATTGGGAAAATAAAATTATCAACAAAGTTGTCAAATATAAATTAAATTGGATAAATAAAATGAGAGATTTTCCATGCTATGATTGCTTCCTGTAGAAATATTTTTAGCACTTGGACAATATAGAGAATGAATTAACGACAACAGTTTCTCCAAGCCAATGAAATTTTCCCAAAATTCAACTTAAGAAAAATAATTTTTGTTACAAATTCGTTACTTAGACTTATGCTAAATTTTTGGGCTATTAAATGTTCATATTTGGTTGGTTTAATGCTCCCATATTTTTCTTCTTGTTTCTATCTTTCCAACAAACCATCCTAGGCCTCATTTGGCCAAGTAAAACTCAAGATATGCCTCTCCAAAATCAAGGTATCAAAACTACTAGAGTTTTGAAAAATGCATGCGAGGAAAATTTTGGGTTTTTTTTTTCTTTTTCTTTTTATATTAAAAATTCCAATTTTACACTATGTTAATAATTTTAACAACAAATTATTTAAAATAAATAATATTAAACATAATTATTAATATACAAATTAATTATATATACAAAATAAATTTTGATTATAAAAACTATTTTAATAATATTAATAATTAAATGTGTTCATAAATCTTTCGGAGATAATCACATTAGTGAAAGTTTTGTCGACGCGTTTCGAAGCATTCAATTTGGTTCATCGTCAGGACAAGATGAAGAATCACATATGAGCATCAGATTAAATGAATAGAGTGATGTAGAGAAAAAAATACTACTAATGGCTATAATCTAACAACTAGATTCTAGCTGTTAGTAGTAATTTTTTCTCTACATCACTCTACTTATTTAATCTCATGCCTAGATCTGATTCTCCATCTTGTCCCGATGATAACCAAACTGAATGGTTTGAAAAGCATCGACAAAAATTTCTCTAATGTGATTATCTCTGAAAGATTTATGAACACATAAAATATGAATCACAAAAGCCTAGATTTATTTAATATTTAAATTAAATATTTTAATCTTTGATTAATATATATACAAATTATTAAAAATTAAGTTAAAATAAAAGAAATAAATTATATTAAACAATATAAAAAAGAATTTAAAATTAATTAACAAAGTGTGAAGTTCATTATGCACTTAAGAAGGCACGAGGAGGAGTTAGACGAGAGAAATAAATAAAGAAATCCCGAGAGTATTTGAAAAAGGTAGCCAAGAGAGGGAGGAGGCCTGGCTCCACGTGGAGTGGGCCCTCCCTTCGCCGCATAAAATTAAAACAATATGCCAGGCCCTCTATTAAATGAATTTGTCTTCTTACATAGAAAGAAAGAAAGAAAAAAACCAGTTTAACATCCACGAGGCTAAAGATAGCCTATGGGACAGATTGCTTCTTCATTTGCTTGATGTGTTCAGCGCTTTTCTGTGAAGCTTCACAATAAATTCTCCCAACTTCTTGACAAACTCGTAGTTAAATAAATTATCCCAAGAGCTAGCTGCGAGCATATCTTTATAACTTTCCCTGTGGTCTAAGGCCTCATATTCTAAAATGAAATTATTTTCTATTTCCACTTTTCTGGAAGAACAAAAAATGCATACTCTTTCATCCCACATTGCTTTTGGCCTTTTCCAAAGCCCTGTTTCACAACAGAGTTGATGAGAATTAGTCCTTAACTGAGCAATGAGAATTTTGGCTCTCCAAGAGATATTGGCCTCTATGTATGCTTTTGGTTGATGACTATGAGTGGGATCAAACACTTCAATATAATACATTTTCTTTCTTCCTAGCTCCTTATCCCAAGTATGCTTGTGGAACTTATCCTTAACAAAAGCTTTTATCTTTTTGTCTGGAACCCTAGGTCCCCATAAATTTTTTTAAATTGAATTCATTACTCTTTGGGGGCTTTCGAGATTCCTTTTATATATATTCTTATTATATTTAATATCTTGTTAATATATATAACAAATGTATTGCTAATATTACATGGTTAGTGTATTATATAGGATCTTGAATCCAAGATAGGTTTGTAGAGTAGTTAATTAATAAAATAATAATTAAAAAATGAATTAAAATCAATTATTTACAAATTAAATTTAATTAATTAATCAAGTTTACTAAATTAAAAATATTAATAATTATAAAATTATAAAATCAGTTAAATTTACAAAAATAAAGTAAAATACATTTTGTACAATTTTATCTTAGGCAGTGAAAATCACCAAACTTCGAATAGGCGTCATTTGCAAATCGTGAGTTCAAATGAGATGAACAATAACTGATGGAAAGCTAGCGAGAAACCAAATACAATGAAGCAATCAAAATGCAAATCGGAATAAAATAAAAATCTCGCAAAAATGTCACATAATTAACCAAAAAAAATATTAAAGGGCGATATGACCATAATTTACATAGAGGGTCCCCATTATTATTATGAAGATAATAAAATAAAAATGGGTGATTGTGGTTTTGTCACAACACCTTCCAATTTTTCCAAATATCTGACATAATATTGCATCCTGTGATCTCCCATGATTTTTTCAACTCAACTATTCTCCTTATGCAATCAACCTTTTTCCCTTGAAGGAGATGATCTCTCAAGTCATTATAAGAAGGGTCCTTGTAGCTTGGACCAAAAATTGAAACAATTTCAAACATGGAATGGTAGAATGGGTTGTTCTTGGAAATGTTGAATAGTATGTCACTCCATAGAAAACATTTCGCCACAATTCTGTCAGCGTCTTCATTCTCCTTCGATTTCACCATTGACAGAATAAAACATTGTCCCCTAGGAATGGAACTTGACACAAAGAATGGTGAGGATGCTGAGGGGCTAGGCATTACAGAATGTGAGCCCAATGTAATGACACCTCCTATGACAAGACTCAACCCCCTAGGTGACCATAGGGAAATAGAGCTGACATAATAGACCTTATTGACTTCCCTCAGGTGCCACATATCCTCTAGGAGTATCCCACCCCTCTAGAAGTCCATCCCCTGAGATAACTCAACTTTCCCCCAGTTTCACTGTAACAACCCTGGTGAAAATTCCATGTAATAAAAGTTAAAAATAATAACCACGGTTGATGGACACTTATTCCAAGCTGAATGTTGGGCAATACATCATAGTGGGTGTTCGTTTGGTTGTTTATGGCTAAGGAAATTGACAAAGGCAATGGCTAAAGTTTTGGAAAGGCAAAATGATATTTTTTGGCAGAATTATTTATGAAAACAATGAAAATTAGGAGAAAAGGGAGGTGAATGGTCACAAGTTGCATGTGAGGAGGAAAACAAATGAAAATAATGGAAAATGAAGAAAATAGAGGCCTCATTCATAAAAAGGCTTATGAGGATCAGTTAGTAACCTTTTGTCAGTTTAGCTTTAGATCTCTCCCATTATTCTCTCTCTCTCTCTCTCTCTCACTCTTGGACACTTAGAGTTTCTTGGAGCACTTTGGCATTGGAGAAAGAAAGGCAAAGAAGACAAGATGAAGGAAATACCAAGTAGGGAAAGGGAGGATCAAGCAACTACAACATGCTTCATTGCAGGTATCAACTTGCATGCTTAATTTCCTTGCTAGATTTGGTATGCATGGGATTGCATGTGGTTCTTTTCTATCATGGAATGGGTTTTTCCAGGTGTGACAATGTTCTTCAACCTAGTCTTGTCATTTCCTGATAGCGTTGATGAGATAGGTTCTCATATTCGATTAATGTGGGATGACCAGATGGATTCGAAGCTGAGTGGGGTGGATCTTCGAAATTAAAAACACATAGCCTAGTGGTCCTTGAACCGAACTATGGATCATAGTAAAGCCACTAGCGTAGTAACCCCTAAACTAGACTACGGGTTGTGGTAAAGCCATGATTGTGTGCCTCAGTGGGCCAAGGAATCCTTGTCGATGAATGACAGGATATACGGTAAATCCAAGAGGTGAATCTCTCTCCGTTGGGCCTAGTAGTCCCGGGATGGGATGTATGGTAAAGCCCGGAGAGTGTGTCTTGGTGTAGGGCCTAGTGATCCCTAGATCAGACTGTGGATTATGGTGAAGCCTGAGAGACTAGGAGGCACTCAAATTCCTCATGGTGTAGGTGGAGAACTCCAGTGGCATCCATGCTTATTTGGTGTTTTAGTGTGTTCTATGAGTCCCACATTCATGCTTGGAATATGGCACGAGGGTGAATGGCTGAAGAGATAATTGGATCAACCATTCTATGGTCGGGTGGAACGTGGTAGTCCCATCTCTGGTTGGTTTATTGTATTCATTAATGAGAAATTTATTCCCTTGATTTTATATGTAAATGTATTGATATATATGTAGATTTTATGACTGATATGCTTATGATATTTCTGTTCCTATTATGCTGGTTATATGTATGTTTTATGAGAGTAGCTATGTATGGCTTTCAGCATGTTTTTACTTGTAAATAAATGGATAATGTATCTATAGCCTAATTGATAATAATGTAACAAATGACATGAGGGAACAATGATTCATAACGATTCTCAACTAAGTATGAGATCCCTATACTTAATTCTGTTGTTTACACCTATATGTTACATGTTGATGATATGTTTGACGAAATGCCTAGCATGCTAGTAGGGGTATGATTAAGGTCTCGTTCAACTTATTTCTTTTACACCATTGTTTCCTTGTTCTTTTACTGTTTTGGAGTTGTCATTCCATTCTGGGCAATGACCTGGGCTCTGGGCTTGAAAAAAGTGGCTCAAATCACGGGGTCACTGGCATAGCAATGTAAAATTTAGTCTCTGGTCGTTGGAAGGAAAGCCTGTGAGAGTGACTTTGGGTTTCTATATGCTCTCTTGCCTATAGAGTGGGAGCGACTGAGGCCCAAGATGTCCAAAACATCAATGGGACCCAGGGACAGGATGTATGAGTGTCTGACATGTCTCCTGAGGGTTCCGTTGATGATGTGGATAGGTTGGTTGATGTGTTCAGTCGATTCCACTTCCTTAAGGTCACATAGGAGGTCGAATCCAATCATAGTAGCCTTTCATCTCATGTTTACCACGATTGGTTGGTTACTTGGGTAGATGTGCGAGGAGAGTGTTATAGAGTGGTATCAGAGCATGGTTCACCCCTCAGATTGGATGGGTGGTGTGTGTTGGTCATGCATGTATGTCAGTGGCATGTGTGTATCTTACACTTGCATTCCATGTGCTTGTTACATTTTCTTGATGATTGATTATGGTTGAAGTAAGCAAGGAAAATTTTGAGGATGGAAATTTTCTTGAAGTTTAAAACATTGGCGAATCTCACTAATCCCTAATATGCAAACTATAAAATGTTTATTGATATATTTGTAAAAATTTTCAAATTTATAATGATTTTATATATAGACTCTATATAATGTTGGCGACTTTTGAGGTAAAATAATTTTATATTCTAAAATTTGGGTGAATCATCTTTTATAAAAATTGGAAATTGGCAAATCTTTTTTGTGGAAAAATCATGGAAAATTAGCCCACTAGGCAAACATTAGCCCCTAAAATTTTCCATGGAAGTAAGGTTGTCATGGAAAATTTGATGTTGAGTTTGTGGAATGCATCGTCATGAGTATATGACTGGTTACATATTGTTACATGTCGCTTACATGTTGATTTTAGGTCGCCTACTTACATCCTTGTATGTTAGGCCACATTCTTGTAGATTTGATTACATGTATTAGTGTTGTAGGTTGATTACAATAATTGATTGCTTATGTTGGACTACATGTGTTTACGCGTAGGTGTAATTGATTAGGCATTGCTTATGCATGTTTTTGTTTGCATGTGGCAATGTGTACAATGAAGTAATAGTTGTTGTCATTCATGAGGTCATGGTATGCATTGTTGATATGGCCTTGCATTGATGACTCGACCCTAGCTAGAATGATGTTTATGAGTTGATGCACTTACTTGTTATATGTCTATATGCTGTTATGATTATGTTATCCATGTATCACGCTGATTTTTTGATCTTGCAAACGAGGTAACCTACCCGAATGATACTAAGGTACGTTGATTTATTGTGATTTGGTTTATCTGACATATTATGCATTGTAGGAAAGAGACCAAATGGCTAGTAAGGTGGTAGACTACATAGAATCTCCATATGAATTAGATGGGAAATGTGGTGTGGGGCACTCTACTGATTTGATAGACACATTGAGAAGCTTGAAGGAAGAGATAAGGAGCTGTAAGGGTAGAGCATATAATGACTAGATCATACAGGCACAAGATAAACAAGCATAGGTTAATGCTATTTTTCTTCAGGGTTTGTCAGAATTTGAGCGAGAAGGGCCGCTTTGGATCAACCATGGGCATGAGGATAGAACTAATGGGGAATATGGCAGTAGGTCTCTTGGTAGACACAGGTCGGATAGATCTAATATGGTGAGAAATGGAAGGTTGTTGGATACTCCGGATAGGAGAGGCGATGGATACAGGTACTATTCTAGTTCTGGTTCTGATAGACATCATGATCGTCATCACTATCATCCTTACATGAGGAATGATAGGGGATACTTACTGGATGAATTCAAGAAAGAAAAACCACCTAATTTTGATGGAGATGTGAAGAAGACGAAAGATGCAGAGGCCTGGATAATTGGGATGAACAAATTCTTTGAGTTGCATGACTACACAGATAACATGAAGGCCAGAGTAGCGATCTTCAGCTTGAAAGGTAAAGCATACATTTGGTGGGAAGATGTTAAGCGGGTCAGACACATCAAGACAAATGACTTGAGTTGGTGGGAGTTCAAGAGGATTTTCAGGAAGAAGTACTTGTCAGAGAGGTACTACGATAGTAAGGCCAAATAATTATGTGAGCTAAAAATGGGATTAATGATAGATGAAGAGTACACGACCAAGTTTTTGGATCTATTGAGGTATGTACCGTATCTTACTGATGAGAAGACTAAAGTTCAGAGATTTGTCAGTGGTTTTCCATTAGCATTTAGAGATCAGATAGAGTATGATGAGCCTCAGTGACTTGAGGAAGTCATTGGGAAATTGAAGCATTGTTATGAAAATTCAAAGAGTAATAATGAATCTCAGTAAGGATGGAAGGGAAAAGACAAAGCTAGAGGTAAATGGAAGCCTAAGAGAACAAGGCCTCAGAATGCAGATGGGAAATAAAATATGGCACCGCAAAAGAAGTTTAATGTAGCTAGATAGGGACATGGGTCACAACAACAACAACATAGAGGTGAGGGCATTGGTTGGTTGGAGCGTTGGACATGTGGTGAGGAACACCTTAGGAGAGATTGTCCACAACATCAGGGTGGTAGGCCTAATATATACAGTGCACAGGAGGTGTAGACTATTGGGGATGTTGGCCAAAGTATTCCTCGTATTATGCAACCGTGGAAAAAAAACAGACAAAACACCATGCATCTATCATTGAGATGGATGGTGAGCTTTGTGATCAAGTTATTTCTATTTTGATTGACCCTGGATCTAATTATAGCTATGTTAGTCCTGAATTGGTGGATAAGTATGGTTTTAGTAAGGAATTGCATGTAGAGTCTTGGTTAGTGCAATTGGCTATAGGTACAAAGAAGTGAGTTCATCATTGGATAAGAGCTTGTGCATTTGATTTGAATGGTATGCCTACCACAACACATCTAAATGTATTACTGTTGGGATCATATAGTATGTTTTTGGGCATGGATTGTTTGTATCTTCATAGAACCAAGGTAGACTATTATGACAAAGCCATTGAG
The DNA here is from genome assembly GCA_000404065.3 of Pinus taeda. Classification (NCBI taxonomy): domain Eukaryota; kingdom Viridiplantae; phylum Streptophyta; class Pinopsida; order Pinales; family Pinaceae; genus Pinus; species Pinus taeda. The sequence continues at coordinate 119,898 of APFE031158488.1, read as the reverse complement.
TGTGTTGACAACAATGGGGAACCGAGAGTCTTGCACGGTAAGAAAAAATCCACATCAATTAGGATGGTGACAACTATGCAAGAAAAGCGTAGCCGCAAGAAAGGGTGTATGTTATTTGAACTACACATTTCTAGTGATAAAGGTAAGGAGGTTGAGGATGCAGATGTGTTGAGCAGGTACCCAGTTTTGCAGCAGTTTCAGGATTTATTTCCTGAGGACATTACAGAGTTTCCACCTCACAGGGAGGTAGAATTTTCGATTGAGTTAATTCCAAGGGTAGCTCCAACATAAAAAGCACCTTACAGGATGAGCACACCTGCATTGGTCGAGTTAAAATTGCAGTTGAAGGAAATGTTGGACAAGGGATACATTAGGCCAAGTGTATCACCTTGGGGTGCATCATTATTGTTTGTGAAGAAGAAATATGGTACTCTCAAACTATGCATCGATTATAGGCAGTTGAACAAAGTGACCATCAAGAATAGGTTCCCTTTGCTAAGAATTGATGACTTGTTCGATCAGCTGAAGGGAGCAGCAATGTTCTTGAAGATTGATCTAAGATCCGGATACCATCAGGTACGCATCAAAGAGGAGGACATTTACAAGACTACGTTCCAGACCAGGTATGGGCATTATAGTTCGTTGTTGTTCCATTTGGCTTGACTAATTCTCCAACTACAATTATGTGTTTGATGAATAGCGTGTTGCATCCATATTTGGATAAGTTTGTTATTGTGTTTATTGATGATATACTAGTATATTCTAAAAAAGAGGAAGATCATGCCGAGCATTTAACAACAGCGTTGAGGTTGTTGAGGGAGCATCAATTGTATGCTAAGCTCAACAAGTGTAGTTTCCTTTAGAGCGAGGTACACTACTTGGGACATGTTGTCTCCAAGGAGGACACTGCAGTAGACCCAGAGAAGATAAGGGTCATCATGGAGTGGGTAGCTCCTAAGAGTGTGGATGACGTGAGATCTTTCATGGGTTTGGCAGGCTATTACAAGAGGTTCATCAGGAACTTCTCGCGGATTTCTTATCCTATCACACCATTGCAAAGGAAAGGTAAGAAGTTTGAATGGACAGAGGAGTGTGATGCTATATTTTAGAAACACAAGCAGTTGCTGACACATGCACTAGTGCTACAGATTGCAGATTCAGAAAAGGAGTTTGTAGTATGTACAAATGCTTCCAAGAGAGGGATCGGTGGAGTCCTTATGTGGGATGGACATGTAGTATGCTATGAGTCCCAGAAACTAAACGAGCACGAGTAGAACTACCTGACACATGATCTTGAGTTAGCAACAATCATACATGCATTGAAGATGTGGAGACACTATCTTCTTGGCAGGAGGTTTATACTTATGAGTGATCATATTGGGTTGAGATATTTGTTTGACCAGCCGAATCTGAACGCCAAACAGACTATATGGTTGGCCACAACCAGTGAGTTTTATTTCGAGATCAGGTACATCAAAGATCACGAGAATAGGGTGGTGGATGCTCTTAGTAGGCGGATATAGGTAAACCACTTGGCAGTTATGAGCTTCTATGGGACAGACTTACAAGATAGGATCTTACAAGCATGTCAACAAGATGTCAGGTATATGGAGATTGTGCACAGATTGCAGCAGGGTGCTAGCACACGTACTCGTGATATTACAGGTACATGTACAGGTGTGGTACAGGCACAGGTGGCAATACAGGTACAGGTGCAAGTGCATAGGGTATGGATTATTGTCTTACAACAAATGGATTGGTCAGGTTCTGAGACATGATATATGTACCGAATAACAATGAGCTCAAGAAGGTGATATTGAGGGAGTTTCATACAAAACCATATTCGGGTAACCCAGGTTATCATAAGACACTGCCAACAGTGAAGAGATTTTACTATTGGTCAAATTTGAAGAAGGATGTAGCAAAGTTTGTGGCAAGGTGTTTCGATTGTTAGCGAGTGAAAGTAGAGTGTAAACATCCAGGTGGAATGCTACGTCTGATCGCAATTATAGAATGGAAATGGGAGGTTATTTCCATGGATTTCATCACAGGGTTGCCAAAGATAGTGAGACAACATGATTCTATCATGGTTATCGTGGACATGTTAACAAAGGTTTCACATTTAATTCCAGTGAAGTTTACATTCTCAACTAGTGATGTATCATAGGTATTCATCAGAGATGTGGTCCGGTTGCATGGTGTTCCAAAGAAGATTGTATCAAACAGGGATGCGATTTTCACTTCCAAGTTTTGGAAGGAGTTATTTGCAGGTTTGGGCACAGAGTTGGCCTTTAGTACAACTTATCATCCACAAACAGATGGACAAATAGAAAGGGTCAACAGGATATTGTTGGACATGTTGAGGATGTATGTGATGCATATGCAGCGGAAGTGGGAAGAATATCTCCCCTTGGTTGAGTTTGCATAGAACAATGGGTATCATGAATCATTAAGGATGAGTCCTTTTAAGGCATTGTATGGATGAAGTTGCAACGCTCCGATCATTTGGAGTGATTCGGTTAACAGGGTGTTGATTGAACCAACCATGTTGGCAGACACGAAACAAGAAATGCATGTGATAAAGAGGAATCTAAAGGTAGCACAAGATAGGCAGAAGAGCTATGCAAATCAATATAGGTTGTTCAAGCAGTTACAGGTTGGGGAACATGTGCCAAGCTAGCACCACGGTTTTGTGGACCCTTCAGTATCATTAAGAGGATTGGTCCAGTAGCCTATCGACATGCACTACCTCCGACACTGAAATTCCATGATGTTTTCCATGTTTATTTCTTAAGAAGTATATTAAAGATGTTGATCATGTGATTGACTGGTCTGTATTGCAGGTGGAACTATATGGAGAATTCCAGCTGGAGCCTTAGTGTATATTGCAGAAAAAGGTGCTCATGCTTCAGAACCGAGAAATCGAGCAAGTTCAAGAGCAATGGAAGCACTTTGGACCTGATGAAGCTACATGGGAGATGACAGATCAGATGCGGGCTATGTATCCTTCCTTGTTTTTCGGTTGAGGCAAAACAACTTTGATATGGTGCTTTGTTATATGTTTTGATATGATGTTCTGGTATATGTTTTGGTACATGTTTTTGGTATATCTTTTGGTGATATTTATATATGTACATATCTATATAGATGTAAATACCACCATGAGCTATGTTATAAATCTCCACTAAGCGGTGTGGGTGTCATGTCGTTATGATTATGTTGTCATGTTACTATGCTATCATGTGGTTATGTTATCATGATGTTATGATGTCATGTGGGTTGGCACTCAACACGATGGTCATTGTAAATATCGTAATGAGCTGTGATATAAAGCTCCAATATGTGGTATGTTGTCATGATGTTTTGCTTTTGAGCAAGTCCTTCAATGTAAATATTGCATCGAGCTATGTTATAAAGCTCCATGAGTAGTATGTCTTCTTTCAGTGGACTGCTGAGGTATATGTGTGATTGAACATCGAGGACAGTGTCCCCCAAGGGTAAGACATCCTAGGGGGCGTTCATTTGATTGTTTATGGCTAAGGAAATTGGCAAAAGAAATGGTTAAGGATTTGGAAAGGAAAAATGGCATTTTTTGCACAATTATTTATGAAAATAATGGAAATCAAGAGAAAAGGGAGGTGAAAGGTCACATGTTGCATATGAGGAGGAAAATGAAGGAAAATGATGGAAAATGAAGAAAATAGAGGCCTCAATCATAAAAAGGCCTTTGAGGATTAGTTGGTAACCTTTTTTCAGTTTAGCTTTGGATCTCTCTCATTATTCTCTCTCTCTCTCACTCTTGGACACTTAGAGTTTCTTGGAGCACTTTGGCATTGGAGAAAGAAAGACAAAGAAGGCAAGATGAAACAAATACCAAGTAGGGAAAGGGAGGATCAAGCAACTACAACAGGTTTCATTGCAGGTTTCAATTTGCATGCGTATTTTCCTTGCTAGATTTGGTATGCATGGGATTGCATGTGGTTCTTTCTATCATGGAATGGATTTTTCCAGGTGTGACAATGTTCTTCAGCCTAGTCTCGCCATTTCTTGATAGCGTTGATGAGATGGGTTCTCATATTTGATTAATTTCGGATGGCCAGATGGATTCGAAACTGAGTGGGGTGGATCTCCAAAATGACAAACACATAGCCTACTGGTCCTTGAACCGAACTATGGTTCCAAAGAGAAGCTTGGAGCAACTTTCGCTATCCAGTTAAGGAAATGTCGAAGTTTCTATGGGATCAATCATTCAGTTGCTGATCAGTCGGAATATCTATCTCCGAGGAGACGTACTTCTGCTGAGGAAATTCTTTGAAGGGTGACCCATTTATGACACCCTAGTTGTATTAAAAAAACTGCATAATAATAAAACCTTCATATCTGCTACACCGGATTTCCCGCATTGGGTTTTTCTGGGGACGATTGTCCAAAAATAACAATGTCCCTTGTGTGATTGTCTCAGTTATTTCAGTTGCTGATCTGTATATGTGTGAAGGCTGCATTTGTGTTTATTTTAGCATTTATATTGATAAATAACTTGTTAATGGAATGAACAAGTAGGAGATAATAAACCAGATAATGCAGTAGGGATTTATGATGTGTCAGACTTAGAAATTTCCACATGGTACCAGAGCATTGTAGATCACAGGAGGACTGAAGACACCAACATAAATCTGAAATTTGTTGTAGTAGTAGCTGTCTTGAGAGACAACGCTGTTCCAGAGAAGAAGCAGCTAGAGAAGAAGTGACGCAGAGTCTGCGTCAGCATTTCAATCCAGGAGGAGGGTCAACGCAGAGGCAGAGAGGGGCAGATAAAACCTACGCAATGCCCAATCATCTTTCTTAGCCAAGAAGGATCAACACTGTGGTTAGAAGGAGCAGATTCAACCTTAGCTGGGATTGCGTACAGCTTGAAAGGCTCAGTTTCTTTAGTTGCTAGGGCTTGGGGAGCCGTGGGAAGATTGTGATTTGTGGATCTGGTGGGACGCTGTTTTTGTCGAAGCAGAACAATGTCTAAGGGGACGAAGCCAAGGTAGAGGGAATCACTACCTCAAAGGATTTGTAGCCAAGGAATCTAGATCTGTGTTGTAACGACAAAGGAGGATTAGAGAGGACCAATTCGACAGTTGGCCAGAGGATTTCCAGGAGGGAAATTAGGACTTAGAGGGAGATTTCTAGGAGGGGAGTCAAGACTCAGAGGGAGTCCAGAAGAGGATCTGAAATGGAAATGAATGGATTAAGGGATCAGGACAGGTTGGAGGAGACTTCCAACTTTATCATCTGGAAGGCCAGGATCCTGGCAATCCTGGACAAACATCGCATCAAGGATTTTTCCTTGAAAATCGTAGCTATCCCAGTTGAGCCAGATGCTAATGAGAAGTATGACGAGGCTGAGGCGAAGGAAAAATGCTTGATCCTAGACCAGGTCAAAGATCATGTCATACCACATTGCTGAGAAGAACACAACAAGGGAGATGTGGGAGGCGCTGACCACCTTATACCAGGGATCTTCCGTGCATCGGAAGATGTTATTGGAGAATCAACTAGGGTCATATCAAATGCAGAAGGGAGAGAAGATAGATCCATTCTTTCTTAGGTTGCAGAAGATTTGCAACCAACTTACTTTTGTGGTGTCTACACCGGATCCAGAGTTTATGGTCAGGACTGCCCTGAATGTAGTCTCTGAGGAGTGGGAGTCATTTTTCCAAAGTATTTTGGGTAGGGCTACTCTTCCTAGTTGGTAGGAGATGTTGACAGCTCTTCGTTAGGAAGAGATCAGGAGGATGACCAAGGCGGGGAGTAGTGGCAAGGGAGGTCGAATCAAGAAAGAGGAGGAGAAGGATGCGGCTCTAGCATCTACGGGCAACAAGGGAAGAGGAAGAAGAAGGACATCTCCAAGGTTAAGTGCTTCCATTGTGGGGAGCTGGGAGATTATGCATCCCAGTGTCCTAGGAAGAAAAACAAGGGAGAGGCTTCTGATTCAAAGGCATCTCCAACTAAGGCGGAGAAAGAAGTAGAGACTATTGACGATTGTGCCATGAGTGCTCATGCACCTCTAGAGAAGAGGTGGGGAGACATCAAGTTGTAGTAAGGAGGACTACATACTAGGGGTAGGATCCTTGAGGTGCCCAAACTATTGGATCACATCCGGTTACAGGAGCACTTAACAACAGTAGCATGATGACAGATGTCAGGTGGAGAAAAGTGTGGTGGAGCAGCAAGGCAAGGCTAGAGTGAAGAAGTATATAGCAACGCAACAGAGGTTGCAACAGTGCGAGAGGCAGAAAGGTGTTTGCAGCAGCACAGTGGTAGCTAAGGGAGCACGAGTTAGCAGTAGAGGAAACTTCAACATCATGAGGCTTCTAGATTGACTGGGATGTCAGTGTTTGGGAGAAGTCAGTTACCTACTTCTCGGTAACTAAGTTGCAGTGCAGTAGTTAGCAATGGCAGTGCTAGGGGCAGCATGGGCAACATATTGACAGGGAGTTGCAGTACAAATGTAGCAGTGGCAGTGGAAGTGTCATGGGGAGCAGTACAGGGAGCAACAATGCAGATGATGCAAGGCAACAGACCAAGCATCAACACAAGTACCGATGCGGACAATCAATGTGATGCTTCTATGGCTAGGCATTACTAGAGCACATTCCTCGCCAAGAGGGAGTGTTGATTTTTGGTAGCATTGGATGTGATCTAGCCATGAAAATTGGTGGAGACGCTAAGGCACATAAGATCTCCTAGACCGAGAATTGTTTCGGGAAATTCCATCTGGATGGAGAGATATTAAAATAATTAATATTTTTAATGGGGTTCCTAAGTATAAACTTAGGAAAATTAAAATATTAATGTGTATTATTATAATATGGGTGAGAAAGTTCTAAATAATGAGGATCAAGTCATATCTAATCTTAGTCGTTGATTAGGGACTTAATCTCGGCCGTTGAATCATCAATAGGAAAAGTATAAGAAGAGGCTTGAGGGTTAGTTAGAGACACACCAAGTTGATCAAGAATTCGATTTTCTGGGGCAGGGTTTGCTGAGAAATCGAGTTAGTGATTTGTTGCAGTAAGGGGAAGTTCGACAGAAGGCCAAGAATACATATCAAAGAGGTAGAGAAATTACCAGAGAGACAGCGCAGAGCCTTGGAAGGCTGACACAATGACAACCAGGACTGATGCAGAGGTTGAGGAGGCCAGCGCATGTGACGCAGAGGGCCAAGAGGCTGATGCAGAGGCAACAGAGGCTGCACAAAGGCTAGCAGAGATGACGCTGGGATGAAAAGGCAGCGCTAAGGGATGTTTGTGGGGTAGAGTGGCAGCTGAGAGGCAGACGCAAAGCAGAAGAGGGTGACGCAGTTCTAGAGAGAAGCTTGGAGTAGCTTTTGTTGTCCAGCTAAGGAACTGTCGAAGTTGCTGTGGGATCAATCATTCGGTTACTGATTAGCCAGAATATCTATCTACGAGGAGAGGTACTTCTGCTGCATTGGTTTTCCTGCATTGGGTTTTTCCAGGGACGATTGTACAAAAATAATGGCGTCCCTTGTGTGATTGTCTCAGTTATTTCAGTTGTTGATTTGTATATGTGTGAAGGCTGCATTTGTGCTTATTTTAGTATTTATATTGATAAATAACTTGTTAATGGAATGAGCAAACAAGAGATAATAAACCGGATAATGCAGTAGGGATTTTTGATGTGTCAGACTTAGAAATTTCCACACTACATCCTCACCATAATGTGATCTCACCTAAACCGGTCCTGATATCACAAAACCAAACTGATCTTGGAATGCCTCTGGATTCCTTCACCATGCTTGAGGAAGTTTCCTGTCTCCACCATTAGGCTTTACCGCGTATCCTGCCATTACCGATCAAGGGATTCCTAGGCCTTTGGGAATTTTCCTGAGACCACCTCTGCCTTGGATTATGAAACAATCCAGCAATTCCAAAGCTAAAAAAATAAGAACAATCCCATCACACCGTGGCTATCTAGAAATGGCAAGGCAAGGCAAGGCTGAAAACCACTGTCAAAACTCGACAAAACCATGCCACCAACAACAAGAGAACAAAATACCAACATGCACATACCATGCATGTCAAAACCAGCTAGGAAATGATACATGCAATCTGTTACCTGCAAGTATTCTTGCTGAAGCTGCTTGAGCCAACCTTTCCTTGCTTGATCTTTTCTTTGCTTTCCTTTGCTTGTCCTTTCTTTGCTTGCTTGACATTCTTCTCCTCTCTGTTGAGACTAATTCTGAAAATGAACTAACAAAAGGCAACAAAAAGACACTGACTGATGCTCAGAACCCTTTTTATTATTCATGCCTCTAATTTCTTCAATTTTCTGTTATTTTTCTTCAATTTCCTTCTCACATGCAACTTGTGACCTTTTACCTCCCTTTTCTCCTATTTTCCATTATTTTCATAAATAATGTGCCAAAAATACCTTTTTGCCTTTCCAAAGCCTTAACCATTGTCTTTGGCAATTTCTCTCTAGCCATAAACACATCAAGTGATGCCCACTAGGATATATTTGACCAACATTCAACTTGGAATAAGTGTCCCTTAACCGTGGTCTTATTTTTCCTTAATTAACTTTTATTACATGAACTTTTAACCCGGGGTTGTTATACCCAAGGATTGGATTCCCCCCACTCCTAACCAACTTGTGGATTTATTTGCAAGCTCAAGCCTTGCTTCTTCATTTTGGTCTCTCTTCTTATCCATTTGAAAAATGGATTGGTTTGCAATATGGGTAATTTTTGGGGTGGATGCTAGGTAAAGGTCCACTTCATTCCCTGCTATTTTGGTAAGGTGGTATTTTAAACGACTGATTCCACCAAACATTTCCATACCACATAACTTGCAATTCAACCTCATTCTATTATGACCCTCATAGGGTAGACCATACCTCAATGGCTTTGGAATTTTGATTCTTAAAATATGTAGGCTCTAGAGCATTGATTCAATTTATAAACCTATGGGACAAAAAAAATGAGGGGAACTTAGAAATTCTGAAATATAATGCAAATCCACAAATTTGAAAAAGCATGAAAAATGCTTCAATTAAAATACCCTAGCTACATATGTATTAAATCCTCCATTCAAAGAGAAAAAAAAAAGGTATATCTAATGAATATTGCATACCCTATACTAGATCTTGAAAGACAAAGAAAAAAAAGACAATTTTTTTTTACAAAATATGTAAAATTTGGTATATTGGAGTAGATATCCACTCCACAAATATTTAGCTAATAGAAAATAAAACTACAAAATTCCCCTTGTTTTCTAGTTGAAAAATGGTCACAAAGTCGCTTTTCCTCTCACAACTCAATCTCAACAACATAAAAACCCAAAATGACAAAAAAAACCGACCCAGATGCTTTAAATTGCAAAAAAATAGAGTAGCGGGGTGATAATTTTGATTGTCTCGTGATAATTACTAAAAATATTGTGATAAATTAAATTATCACGATAAAGTCAAAACGAGAAAAATATCACGATAAATTCTGATGCTAATATCAACGAGGGGCAATTTGGCGATAATACCAAGATAATTCTGATATTATTACAATATATGCAACACTGTAATAATTATTGATTTATAATTAAATGGAAATTAAAATGTTAGAAAAATAAATAACAACAAATATTTTAATAATGTGAAAAATGATAAATTTTAAATTAAAAAAATTTATTTAAAAAAATGTAACAACAAAAAAAAACATTAAAAATAATGAATTAATAATAATAAAAACTAAAAATAAATAAATAAAAATAATGAATTAATAATAATAAAAACTAAAAAATAAATAAATAAGGGGTGTCATGAGGGTGGAGGGGGTGTCCTAGGTGATCTTTCATCTCAAGGAACAACAATAATATAAATTCGCTTAATGATTGGGAAAGGTGACCAATAATGTTTTCGAAACCTATGCTCCATTCCAATGAATATAAGAAGAAGTGAAAATGAACATTGATGAATTATTAGTGATTGGGGATTCCCTCCTCATAATATCAAGAATCATAAGTAAAAATTTTCCTCAGGATCTAAAGATCATAGAGATTATCAAAAGAACTCTTAATCTTCTGAACCTTATTCCAAGATCTCAGTTTTATCATGTATTAAGGGAAAACAATTCAAATGTTGATGAGATGGATAACAAAGGAAAATATCTCCTCAAGGGAGACCTATATTGGCAAGGTCAACTCACAAATGAGCCCCTCCCCTAACTTCCCTCATGAATAATATAATAAAGCTTCCCCAAAATGATCTACACTCCACACGTTCTTCCAACGATCATGGAGTGTACACGTGCCATGAGTCCAAGTCGTTTCCTAACAATGTTGGAAGGATCTACATTTATTGTGCCCTAACCACTCTCAGGGGTGTGTCTAGAATTCTCATCCCCTCACTCTATAGATTGATGAGCCACCTCTCTGCATCGATGAAGGTACTTGGGCCATCTACTCTCTGGTACCCCCAGATGAGGATGAAAGAATCATATGAGAGGAAACTGTTCATATCATAATACTGTTTACTGAGGACAATATAGGGAAAAATTATGTTGACTCCATGGAGGTTGGTGATGGAGAGCTTTTGTAGGTTCGTTGGCTTGGATCTTATAATGTCTTCCTCTTCCTTTGTGAGTTCATCTATCCTAGATCTTCGACCATGGTGCATTCATATCACTTGTATCTCTTTTGCTCTTTTGTTCTCTCTTTTCCGTGTTTGGCAACCGTTGTCTAGTGTTAAGTAGTCTTGTTGGCTCCCCTGTGGTGGTTTGCTTGTATCTATTGACCCTTCATTTTGTATGTGCATTATTTCCCTGTGACCCAATTTCGCTCATCCATCCTAGTTGTGTCATTTTCTTTTCAATTTTTGTGGAATTGGTGATTTCATAGCTCTTCTGAATTTTATGCTCTGTCACCTCTGGGACGAAGAAGAGAATTTGATGGAATCCTCAATGAATCTCAAAATAACATTAACATAGAATGACTTCCCGGTGGAGAAGGTTTTGATTTTAGTTCTGAATGGCCTCCCTGTGTGGCCGGTTACAATGCCATTGCAAATAAACAAGACTCTCAGGGTTATTTCAAAGGAAAATTACACTAGTACAAGGATCATGCATCAAAATAATCTCCTTTTCTCTATAGGAATCCAAAACAACAAAAACCAGTTAGCTCTTAAAATCTAGGGGAATAGTATGATTTCTACATTAAAAGAGGTGGATAGACAAACGATCCAGCTCCAATAGGAAACATTTGAAGAGGACAACACCCCCTAAAGGCTTCCAAACTCCCACTTAGGCTAGATGCAATGCACTTTTTGTTTTTTGATAAATCACTTTTAATGATGCTACATGAGTTGTAGCTGGACAATTAGATTTGTGTATGTAAAAATGAAGAATCTGGAAAATAGGAAATGTAGGAATCTAGAAACAATTTTTTTTAGAAAAAACCTCTTTTTCCAATATTAAGATATAATTCTTAAACTTTTTACTTAAACCCTTTTAATACAAACCACCATTCTTATTTAAAAAAATAATAATAAAAAATAACTATTAAAATAAATAAATATCTAATTATTAAAATGTAAAAATAATTTTAAAAACTAATAATTTTAAAAATAAAATAAAATAGTTATTAAACACTTAACTCATAACACTTGCACCAACCAAAAAATTGCTATTAAAACTCTCATTCAATTCAAAATTAAAATGGGTTATTATAATAAGTAGAAAAATTAATATTAGTTATTAGAATAAATGTGGAGTGGAAATCTATAAGATCAAGGTAATTCCTTAATAATTTTTTTTGAAACAAAACAAAAAATAAATTAGGTTTGTTATTTTTAATTTATATTTATTAATGCAAATTATTTTAATTTATTTTTATTTTTTTATTATAAATTGACATGAACTTGATAATATAAATTTTTGTTTATTGTATATTATTTTTTTATTATCGTGATTTACTAAATTGGAAATCAAATTATTGGCAAAAGTTAATATCTTTTATTCCAAAAACTCATTTAATAACCAAATACGTACAAAAAAATCTACTAACAAAGACTTCCTTATACGGTGCATTATCCTACAATACTGCGAAATTCCAAGTGGAATAGAAAAACTATAAGTTGACTAGAACTATCAAAAGAACATGGAAATATCAATTGTACTTGAAGGAGCATTATCCTACAATACTACTAAATTCCAAGTGAAATAGAAAAACTATAAGTTAACTAGAACTATCAAAAGAACATGGAAATATCAATTGTACGTGAAGGAGGTTGAGATATATCTATCAAAAGAACATGGAAATATCAATAGTACCTAAAACAAGTTAAGGGTATATTGCAAAGTTGCTTCTCAATGCTGGCCATATTTTTCCACTACTAACAAATTCTTTTGTCATTTACATTAATAAACACTTACATATTATTTTTTTCTATTAAAAATAGTAAATATTTTTATAAATAAGATTATATAAAATTTATTTAATATATTTTAAAAACATATATATTTTAAATGATTAAAAAATATTACTATACATATAGTTATTACAATTACAATTAAATTAATTATATTAGTAATTAAATTAATTAAATATAATATAAAATTGATAACTAACTAATACAATTAAATAATATACCAATGGAAAAAATATTACACACAATATGATAAAAAAACACATTAATAATTCTAAATTAATAAGATATAATAATTTTATTTGCTATTTTTATTTAAATATATTAAATTATGTTTAAATAAATATCGATTCATTATTGTTTAGTATATTGTAATGGATCATTATTGTTTTATGAATTATAATGTAAACCGAAATTTAAGATTGAAATCTCTTATCAATCCAAGAAACCAAAAAATATACACTAAATTAATAGTAAATAGCAATAAAATAATTCATCTACTAATAAAATATTATTATGAATAATGGGCAAAAATAATTACAATCATCCAAACTTGGATTACATCCGTATTAAAAACTAATTCATCTTCACCATCCATGCTCCAAGCTTGACTGTCCGCGTATATACGAAAGAGGAAATTTCACCACCCATTGCTCAAACTCGACTGCCCGCGGATACGCGAGAGAAGAAGATTACGAAGAATGGTAAAAAACCAAAGTTGGTCTAATTTGATAAAATCGGAACGATACAGAGAAGATGGGCATGGCCCCTTTGCAGGGATGACATTCACTAATCAAGAAATGGTCTAATTTTTTTTATCAGAGAAAATAAAGGTTAAAGAAAGTTGTGGTTCCAAAAGTTAAAGGATTTTTCGGAGACATTTGATAAAATTGTAACTATAAAGAGAAGATTAGCATGGCCCTTTTGCATGGATGACACACACAAATTGAAAAATGGTTAAAGTTTTTTTCATCAAAGAAAATAAAAGTTAAGGAAAGTTGTGGTTGGTTCTTATAAGTTCAGCCATCTAATTTTATAGGCAAGATTATGGTGTGGAGGTTTGGTTATTACTAGTATAGATTTGTCGGATTTGAGAGATCCAATTTTTTCATGTGCAAATTTTGTTTATGAGCCTTTGTTTTATACTGGGTTGTAGAATGAGTCTCTATATTTAGACCGATACCTTACACATCATACTAGACTGTAAAATGAACCTCTAAACTCAACAAGTCTCACAATTTAATGCCCGTACCACAGACAAAACTATGTTGACCTGATTTATTCAATTAAAAAAAACCAACTTTGTAGGAATGAGATTGGAAAAGAAAACACACAACAATAACAAAGATAAAACTACTACAAATCTATTCCAAACAAGGATAAGACCACTGCAAATCTATTCCAAACATAAAAGAGCTGCAGAGGTCTCTACCCCTCCTTCGCTGCTGCCAAGCCCGGAGACACTGCCGTTTTTCATGCCCAGTTCGACTCCAAGCCTTCGATAGCCGCCAGGATCGACTTCTAGCAACAACTAGTAAATAAAAATTCAGTTCGCCCCCTTTGTGTTTTTGCTTCTCTGGATATGGAAATAGAGGTTAAATTGAAGCTGCCGGATGCCGCCGCTCACCAGCAGGTTGCGCGATTATTGGCCCCCTTCCGCCTCGCAACCCACCTGCAGGAAAACGTTTTTTTCGATGGCAGCAACGGAGAGCTGAGAGACGCGCGGGCGGTTCTCCGCCTGCGGTTCTCCGCCTGCGGTTCTACGATGGGGATTCACGCTGTGTGGTTTCTCTGAAGGGTAAGGCCGTTATCGCCGACGGAATCAGCCGCATGGACGAGGAGGAGGAGGACGTGGACTCCGTCCTGGGGAGGGCCTGCATAGCGGAGCCCTGGCGGTTGGTGGGGCTGGAGTGCGGGATCGTTAAAAGGGTTTTGGCGGAATACGGGTGTAAAGGGTTTGTTTGCCTCGGAGGGTTTAGGAACGTTAGAGGGGTTTTTGACTGGCAGGGTTTGAAAATCGAGCTGGATGAGACGCAGTATGATTTTGGGACCTGTTATGAGATTGAATGCGAGAGCAGTGATCCTGAGAGAGCGAAGAAAGTTATCGAGGGTTTTCTCGTTGAAAATGGTGTGCCCTTCACGAATTCGGCGAAATCCAAGTTTGCCATTTTCAGGTCTGGAAAGCTTCCTGATGAAATTTGATTTGGTATTTTTTAAATGAATCACTGGATTTACAGGAAAGCTTCCCGATTGAAATTGATTTGGTATTTTTTAAATGAATCACTGATTGACTGCTGTTAGAGGAAGTCTCCTTTGCATGGCAGAATTAAGGGAATTGTATCTTGTTTATTATATGTATATCCATTTCTTTGGTTAACAAGGTAAATTTTTTATGTGATGGTTATCATTATTACAGAGGAGAATCATGTTTCACAAAGCAATTTCTTTCTGCAGGATGTCCATGGCATTTGATATATTTATAATTTTTTTTCAAATATTTTCTGCTCGATTGGTATGTACAGTAGCAAACTATATTCTTAGCGTTCAAGCAGCTATTTGGGTAAATGTGGGTAAATTACATGTCCATTTTTATGATATTTGATATGTGTTGTTTTTATTGTGATTTGTTTAGATTTTCTGGTATTAGAATTTAGTGGAAAAATTTGAGGTGAAATCTTGATTTGTGTTATTTAAATTGGTTTTTTATAATATATATGGATGCAGTACTCTGAAAAACTTTTATAACATTTTGATTATACAAGAGTTACTCATCAAACTTGTGATTTCAATAAATTCATGTAAAATTTTAGAAAAATTAAACTAAAAACAACCCCTTAAAAAACTTCCAAAAACTCTCACTAAAAACAACTGGTTTGATATACCCACTTGCTTTTTAAAATATTTTACCCTCAATCTGTATCCAGACCAGCAGCTTAAATCTTAGCGTTCAAGCAACTACTCTGGGTAATTTACATGTCCATGACCAGCAGCTTAAATCTTAGCATTCAAGCAACTACTCTGGGTAATTTACATGTCCATTTTTTTGGTTCTCTTTTAGAGTTTGCTTTAATCAGTGTTATTTTACCATTTGTTGATTTGCCCAGTAGCTTTCATGACATAAAGCCCAAGTTGTTAATAGAAAGCTATGCTTGACAGCGAGTAGCCTGGCAATCTTTTCTATTTACTGGCGCTGGAAGTGATTTAGATATCTGAATTATGAGTGTTTTCTTATTATTATTGTCTCTTTGGATAACTTCAATAAATAAATTTTCCTATTAACTTAGACCCCTTATCACAAAGCTATGTTTGACAATGAGCAGCGAGGAAATCGAAGTGACTGAAGTTTCTTCAATTATGAGTTTATTTATTATTTTAATATAGATCTAATTTGTTAATAATATGGATCTAAGCTATGTTTGACAATGAGCAGGGACGAAATCGAAGTGATGTTAATAATATGGATCTAATTTGAACAACATGGATCTAATTTATTTGAATAACAATTATGGCATGTTAAATTTAACCAGAATCCACAAGCTCCTTTTCTGTTTAAGTGATGAAAGAGCATTGTTATATAATATAAGGGTTTGATGGTTTTGAAGGCATGCAGGAGCAGTATATTTACACAGGATATACACACAACATGCTATGCTATGTCTTGATCATATGGATCAAAGTTCAATGATATCACAATCTCTAAAATTTGTGAGTTATCTCCTCAGCGCAGTCAATGGATTACTTATTTCTGTTTTTGAAGAGCGGTCGACAGTTTGTTTAGTGAGTTATTTTTGTTATCATATTTGCAAGGTTGTCAAAGCAAAACCCACATTTGTAAATGACGTAGCTCTCGGCGTGAAGACCATAGAGTTATGTGGGATATTTAGTTCTGGTATAGATGCCTGATAAACCTATGGAAATTTGAATTACGGTATAGAGCTTACTGCTTTGTTGTGGATTTGGTAACTGGTATGGTGTCCAATATTTATTATGTTCTTAATTTGTTGATACAATTCACATACAAAGGCTTGTCAGTGGCCTTAGTACTATAGTGCACAGAGGTGCATTGTGCTACTTATGGACTGATACTCTGGAATTTTTACCACTGTTGCCTGTATAGCTGCAGTGAACTCTCTGTGAGTGTGTAACGACCCTTAACTACTCTCGTCCAAAAACCCCATGACCTTGCTCATACCCCCTTCCTACAGAAAAAAAAAAAAAAACCAGACATTGTATTATCAGTATGGAATTTTTACCACTGTTGCCTGTATAGCCGCAGTGAACTCTCTGAGAGTGTGCAACGACCCTTAACTACTCTCGTCCAAAAACCCCATGGCCTCGCTTATACCCTCTTCCTACAGAAAAAAAACAGACATTGTATTATCAGTCACAGAACAGGGTTCGCGTAATCTTTGACACATTTTATCAAACAGTTGGCGTGCAACAGCCAAACCGTTTAAATTACACTCTGTTTTCATAAGTTTATTACAACTAACCTTATTTAGAACTATCCTTAATCACTGACAGCTTTCAAACAACTCTCGGGCTTCTGATTACCGAGCCCCGACTGACCAAAACTTCAAGAATAACATTAAATGAGCTGTAGTTCGTCTGCAATGGAACTTGGGAATCCATGAGAACCATCAATGACTTCCTCTGCATACTATATTTACCCGTAATGTTGACTAACAGCATCGAACAGAGTCTCATTGTAATTATTATCTTCAAATTCAATGCGATCAAAGGGGGGTTTCGACGGCTTCAAACTTACCTGCTTGACACAGCTTGTATATGACAGCAAAGTCTCTTGGTTATTCATGCCTGTGGGCTCGTTCTTCTGCTCTCGTAAAGATCTTGAGGGCGCAGTGGGGATCTTGGATATTTTTGAGTTTTACCATATGCAATTGGCTGGCACGAAACCAAACGAATTTACTTTCGGTACTGTTGTGCGAGTGTGTGCCGAATTGGGGTTCTGGCATTGTGGAAACAACCCCATGGCTGTGTTATATGACAGTTAGATTTCAGTCAGATGCCTGTGGCGTGCGCTCTTGTCGCACTGCAAGGAAAGTGTACTGCAGGGAAAGTGTGGGAGTACCGAGGATGCACGCAAATTTCTTGACAGAATACTTAAGCAGGATGTGGTGCAGTGGAATACAACCCTGTGATGTCATGGAATACAATCAGTATCATTACCATTTAACATGAGACGAGATCTTTTTTTTATGTGAAATTTTTTTAGAGTCTAAAATATAGGGTGTTATTTTTCATTGATTAAATTGTATTTTTTAAAGGTCAAATGAAATATAATCATTAAGTAAAATTTTAACTATAAAAAATTTGATTTTTTTCAATATATATATATAAATTTTTTAAAATGATATATAATCTATATTCATTTGATGTTAAAATATTTTACATAACATATACATCAAAAACTTTTTATGATGCAAATTAAATTTTTTTTATTATTAACATATTTTTAAGTATATGTTAATATTAATTCCTATTAAAATATTTTATCAATAACCAAATTATAAGATTTAAACATTTTATTCACACATTTTTTAACTTCTAATTACTTTACAACATATTCATTTTTATTATTATTATTGTGGACATTATTTTTCTATTTAGAATATAATTTTTAACTTTTATTTTTATTTTAAAGGGGAACAGATGGGCGATAGACTTACAAGGAAGTACAGAGTTACAAATCCCCTCATAGTGGGCTGTAGAATGAGCCCCTTGGCTCAATGATGACAAGGTATGCATGAAGAATACAAACACATTTTCATTTTCAAATTTACATGGAAAATGGGCTTACACTTTATCCATATATTTAGAATTATTAGCATATGAAAAAAACCGAGGATAAAGGCTGGACATCTCACACAACATCCATCCATGCTTTACTTTCACCCCAAGTGCATTCTCAAAGTCATTTACAATTTGATTCAACCAAGCCCATAGTTATAATTTTGTAGTGAATCCATAACTCACTATCAATTCTCCATGACAAATCAACATACAATGAAATCAACAATTTAATGAAAATATAAATTTATCGCTTAAGAAAGAGAAATTTATGAGAGATGTTATAATGTTTTGTCTTGTTATTGTATCGAGAGGTGCTCTTCAATTAAGTATGGGAGAAAAGTTGTAATGTAATATTTAAAAATTTCATTGTCAAATTACATAAAAATAAAAATAAATTAAATGAATTAAAATTTTTAATATAATGTAAACTAAACATTTTAATTAGGTCAACATAAGAAATTTATGAGAGATGTTATAATGTTTTGTGTTGTTATTATATCGAGAGGTGCTCTTCAATTAAGTATGGGAGAAAAGTAGTAATGTAATATTTAAAAATTTCATTGTCAAATTACATAAAAATAAAAATAAATTAAATGAATTAAAATTTTTAATATAATGTAAACTAAACATTTTAAGTAGGTCAACATAAAATAATAATAGGATGTGCCATACATTTTTTACCTATTCTCGTACACATAATAGGATGGAAGAATTAGTTAGACCCCTGAATGGAACAACATTAGAATAGAGTAAATTAGGAATGAAATCCATTTTCATGTTTCTTTTAAAAAAACAAATATGGTACCTTAATGCCTCAGCGTCATCTGCGATAAATGCTTTTACATTTTAATCTTAACACTTTCATTTCCATTGCAAATAAAGCTACCAACTATTTTTTAATACCATCAGTGGTATTGTGTGAAAAATCACCCAAGCCACTAAGACACCATTACAATGTTTTTCGAATACCATTAAGGTACAAAGTTGATACTACATTCAAAACACATTATTATAAGTATTATGTTCAACAAAAAAGACTTTCTTTTGATCACTATAGGAATCAAAAGATTGATAATATACACCCCATACATATTTGTACTAAATGTAGAATCCATTGACATAACATTGTTGTGTGAATGTGCCACTACCATGGAACGCATACAATGTGTTTGTATGCCTATAATAAATGGTATATTTTGCACAATATCATGTTTTTGATAGAAATAAACTATCCGGAAATTGATTGTACCGACATTCGACACTTGTTGGATCATTATCATCCTTCATATATTATTGTAAATGTTAGAAATATACATCCTTGTCATTAAAGTATCTCGACCCACCCCTGTGAATAACTCCCCAGATTGGTTCTCCACATCAGAGATTGATTGTCCCAAATCATTGTGACATTAAAACCATCTTCAACCATCCTTTTCACACTAGCTCATAAATTGGAGGATATATGTGGCACATACCTGAACATTTGATGTTTTCCCACTACACTCTTTCTATGATAGAAAGCACCATATTTATCAAAGTGTTTACACTAAGTGTATGTTATAATAGCATCATTTGGATGCACATAAAGACGATGCATGATGAAGTGACATTTACAACCAAGTTTTATGCTTTGGCGTGGATTCTTTGTATTTTCATCATGTTTGTATCTACATGTCGACTCGGGATCATATGCACACCAATAACTAAATAAGAACAATGATAAGAAATTAGAAAACATGTCTACACATTTCGACTTAATTTGAACTTGAATTAGATGTATCTAATTAATTGAACAAATAAAGACTCACATGGTATATTCGATATGTGTTAATGCGAGCACATATAACATCATCCACATTTTTAGATCGATTTGTATTAACAACAAATTGAGTGGGAGCATCTTCATCTGATTACTCTCCACTTATAAAATCTTCCAGTCGACTTTAAGGAATAATAGCTATTTGATTCCCTTCAATTTCGTTCCATGTTAGATCTTCAGTAGAAAATTCTATCATAATTTCATCCCACTTTCCATTTATAGAGTACCTATAAAAATTTGAAGTATTAGGAGAAAAACAGATATGACAATAAGATTTTATAACTATTTTCCTATATGTGCTTCATAATCTACATATGTGGCTTCTAGATATGCATGTTGTTATATCTTTGTTCGATTACAAAAGTCACACATATACACAAGTCGAAAGCGCATTTATAAAAGTTAATTTTTCTATATCTGTTTGCATATCTATATACATATACAAAAGTGCTTGCATATACAGATGGCTTCTTGTGTTGAAAGGGATTGATTTTGGGGGAGTTGTTTTATGAAATAAAGGAAAATAGGAGAAAAAGAAGGTGAAAGGTCGGATTGCATGAGGAGGAAATTGAAGAAAAAATATAGGAAAATGAAGAAAATAAAGGCCTCAATGATAAAGAGGCTTTTGAGGATCAGTTCACAACATTTTGTCGATTCAGTTTTGAAGCTCTCTATTTATTCTCTCATTATACTCTTGCACACCTAGAGTTTTCTTGGAGCATTATTGGAGCTTCTTAACATACTTTGGATTTGGAGAAAGAAGGCAAAGGAAAACATGGAAGCACATGGGAACATGTGGATCAACAACTATAGTTTGATTTCTTTGCATATAACAGGGTGCATGTATGATTTCCTTAATGCATGGTAGATGCATGTGGTTTATTGGTTATGATATGTCATTGACATGGAGGATTTTCTGGATAGACAATGGTTTTAGCCTTGCCTTGCCATTTCCTGGATAACCATGGTGTTGTGGGTTTTCCCATTTGTTATTTGTGATTGGTGCTCAGGTTCCTTATGGTTGTGGGTTGAGTTACTAGTTCTTAGAGCCGTTGGTTGGAACAAACACTCTGAAGCGAACAACTTGGGTTAAGTTACTAGTCCTGTAACCGGGTTGGACAAACACCATGCAGCCCTGAAAATTTGTGGGTTGAATTACTAGTTCTTGAAGGAACAAATGCTCTAGAGCCATGGACAGGTTGGGTAGAGATCGATCTGATTATGGTTAGTGATGTCCGATTGTGAGGTGGAATCAATGGTTGAGGGTTGAGGTGGTTTTGCCTTTGGAAGCTCTGGTTTGGTTTTGTTTGAGTTATTCTATGAGATCCCATATTCATGCTTGGAATATGGCGCAATGGTGATTGGTTGAAAGAGAGATTTGGTTCAGCCCAATCTATGGTCGGGTGGTATGAGGAAGTCCTTGACTTGGTTGAATTTTTCACATGATAATAAGATCTCTTTTCCTATTGTATTTTATGAATACTTGTTCTTGATATTATGTGGCTTTGATGGTTGTTCTATCATGGTTATTATTATGGTTATACTTTGGCTATAGACATGGTTCCATAATAGGTTCTAGCTATGGCTCTTGATGTCTTTTGATTTGTTGATGAATGGTTGATGAATGCATGATCTAACAAATGTTATTGCAACTATTATGATAGGGAATTAGACCTTCTTGGTGAATATCAGATACGTTTCAGACCCCTATGTTTAGATATTCATTCATGACCTATAGATTACATGTTTATCATGTGTTTGACGAAATGAATGTCCTGGTTAGGCCTGGTTAGGTCAAGTCTTTGATCAAGTTTTGTATGAATAACTTTGTCTTGATGTCATTTATCATTTTGGAAAGTATCACTGATTTCTAGGTAGTAGTCTAAAGGCTAGCTTGAAATGGTGGCTCAAAATTTGGGAACACACACTCTGAACTAGAGAAATTGGGTTGCACCTGTATGAATGTAGTGTTGTGCATGCGGTTGGAGGCTTCCCACTCCCATATCTAGGAGGTTGGGTCATGTCATAGTAGCTCTTCCTTTCATGTTTACCCCAATAGGCTGGTGAAACTGGTTAAACGCGGGAGGAGTGGTTACACAGATTGTACCATATGATGAATAGGGACAAGAATACCCCTAATAGGTACATACCAGAAACATTGCTCCCATTCGAAATTGTCTGGGGGTTAGAACTAAGCAAGGGTTTCCAACCAAATGGATTGTTGAAGGTAGTCGAACTAATAACACCCAAAGGGGTGATAGTCGAAGGTCGAGGAGCCGATATGAAAGGAGTAGGGGCAAGAAAATGCTGAACACCACCCATAATATGTGTAGTTGGAATTCCTAGATGAGGCATAGTTTGAATAGTAGAATAACCAATCAACGATGTTCAACTGGTTGCAGCTGGGGTAGGTAGCGGTGGAGCAAAGGTGTCCACAAAATACCATGATTCACAATGCATTGATGGATGGTGATGTTCTAGATAGTGACCAGGATCTAGAAAGAAACTATAGATGGAATTTGTGGTGTAGCATTATCCAAATTGAACGACATCAATTGTGAATCAGAAGGGTCAATTGCACCTAATGTGGAAAAAAGGGCTTTCATTTGAGTTGGGCAGGTTTGCAAAACCTCCAATGTTGACATAACTGATGGGGATTGAGCTAAATCATAAATGATGCTGTAGCTGTGAGCTACCTTTGAATTGTGCTAGACGCAACGTAGTGGCATTTGATCATTCGTGGGATGGTTTTTACAAAGGGGTCAAATAAATGTCAAAGGTGATGTAACTGTAGCGTTAGTTGACATGGAGGGATTGGTTTTTGGAGGGGTCCCAATCAAGGTTGCTTCAATAAAGGATGAACCAATAACAGTGGTTATGTGACATCTTCTACGCCGAAATGGTGAGAGACCTAACACACCTCCTGACAATGGGGGAGGTTTTGGAAGTGCCTAGAGTGACGAGATACCATTGGGTCACCTATGGAGTCAAATGGAGTGCACGTTACTTCTATGGTGAGGGGGAAGATGTATCAAGGCAAGTAAATTGCATACATAAAACAAAGCATAATAATTTAAAAAACATGGTTAATTTCTTTTTAAGTTATGTTATGTGATCAAACAAGAAAAAAAAGTCTTTGCTTGTTTTGCATATGATAAAAAATCCTAAAAAAACCTATTCGTCCTTTCCACTCTCAAAGTAACTTGATCCTCATGTCCTGCACAAGTGTCAATAACTCGATTGATGAAAGACGTAGGGTAATTGTCCTTGGGACAAGCTTTGTTGAGATCTTGAAACAATACAAACTTGTATGGTGCCCTTTTTTTCCATAACGGGTATAGGGTTAGAAACCCAAGACGTGTAAGTGATATAATAGATGAAACCATCTTTGTGGAGTTTCTCAATTTTCTGCTTGATTTCTTTTGCCTTAGAGGGGTGTAATTGACATTGTTTCTACCTAACAGGATGGGCGTTAGGCTAGGTGTCAATATGATATTCCACAATGGTGGGATTGATGCCTAAAATTTTAGAGTAAGCCCATGCAAAGATATTCCTATATTCTTGGAATAGGGCAGTGTATGAGGCCACCTCGTTCTAGGAGAAAGTTGCCCTCAATGAGATCTCTTCAACTACGCCAGGTTTGTTTGAAATATTGGCCTTAATGGTAGGTGAAATATTTGCCATGTTCCCTTCCTCAAACACATCTAGTGCTGGGATGGGATTCTTAAACCAATCTACCTATCCCGAAGGCAGGAAATCTTTTGATTCTATGACACAAATATCAAGGCTAGGTGTGTCATTAAGTACAAATGATTTT
This sequence comes from Pinus taeda, assembly GCA_000404065.3. Lineage (NCBI taxonomy): Eukaryota > Viridiplantae > Streptophyta > Pinopsida > Pinales > Pinaceae > Pinus > Pinus taeda. Next base: position 96,022 of record APFE031158488.1, on the reverse strand, counting down.
TCAGGTAGAAAGTATGAGCGATGATGCATGGCATCCCATGGGAATTTGGGTTCCTTCATGGCTTCTAGAATATATTCCTCTGAATGAAAAAGACTATCTAGCATTGAATTGGGTTGTGCAGGGCCTTGAGGTTGGATTCTAGGCCTAACTATGCTAGTTGATAAGCAAGAAGATGATTAGGTGGTTGATGTTGTAGAACCTAGCGAAGCTGACATTGTGCAAATAGGATGGGGCTGCACCGTCTGTGAAGATACCACTGGTGTGGTGGGTTTAACAATCTTGATACTAAAAAATGATGAGAAGACAACATGAATCATGGTTCCTATGGACAATGAAATGAATTGTATGTGATGTTGTGTGTTGTCAGCATTAGGTGGTGGTAGATTTTCCGTAATGGTGGGTTGATAATGTGAGTGGGAGGAAGTTCTTGCACCCTGGGTGGTGTCTGAGGGGCAAAATTTTATTCCTCATGATGAGTTTGACACTGATTCCTAAGTAGTCAAATTTTTTATAACATATGACATGTCTCGGCACAATGAGAGGTACTGGTGCAAATACTACACACAAGACTAGTACTAACATTAAAAATGGTGTGAGCGTAAATATCGTCCATAGTGTGAGATGTTGACGCTTGATTGATGTCATGAGGTGGGGCAATTCTGGGTGTCAGAAACCTTTGGATCTTAGTATCAACATGAGGTGACCTTCTAGTGTGGGTTTGTCTCAATGTTGCTCTCACTGCTCTAAAATGTGGAAGGTACTGCCAATTCCTTGTGTGATGTGCTTGCGAGCATATGTGACAATGATAACATGTGAGTCTCTCTTGGTTTGAGAGATGGATTTGTGGGATGTGCACTAAAAAGAGAAAGACGTCTCTTATCATGCCCAATTCCCGACATTGATTTACCAGATGGTTGGGTCTATCACATAGGGCACATGTGAGGGGTGATTTTTTGTCCAGGTGACCTGAGATTGTTTGGTCTTTTTTCCCGATCTAGATTGGTGATGGTGAGAGGGGACTTGCTGATGGGGGCTTAACTGAACTGCCAGTAGTGTTTTTTCCTCAAACACACATAAGATGCTCCATTCCCTTGTGGTGGGGTGTGATCTGATGATTCGATATCTAATTTGACTAAATGATAATTCTTAGCGATGAATCATCGCATGAATCCCAACATAGAGTGGAATCAGGGAAGATGGGGGAAATCTCCCACATGATGGTTTCCTGCACAAATATGACAAGTAAGACATCTGTGCCTGGGTCTATTGCTTTCGGAAACGCAGGTAATTGGATACAATCGGTTGAATGCTCGTCATTTGGGACATTGGTTTATCAAATGGTTTGGTTCGTCGCATAAAGCACATGTGAAGGTATGTTGGGGTTTCACTATTTCTAGTTGCCTACAAGCATGGTGAGAGGTTGAGGGACTAGAAGAAGGATAAGAGCAAGAAGCTTCTTCCCTCATGACATAAAAATTGGTTTTAGACCCATCATTTGTTGGTAGTGATGGGGTATTGGCTTGGGTGAGTGCACCTAACGCATCTTGATATCGAGGGATTTTGGGGCAATGATGAGTGTAATGCTCATATTCTGTGCAGATGAGTGGAATGCCTTATGACACATGAGTGTGCTCTTTTCTCCAGTAGGGGGAGGAGGGTTCACTGACACTTTTGGGGCATGCAGAAGAGCTTTGAGCTCATCTAACTCAGGGCACGTATTAATGGGGTTCCAAAATAATTCACATAAAACACAAGGTGGAGGTACCCTAGAGGAGGGATCATTTGAAGCTTTCACCTTCTTTCCTTTTTGCTTATCCATTTTTTTGGCAGCAGTTGGTGTCAATGCAGGAATTTCTTGCTGTGGGGTGTTTTCTCGAGGAGGTATAGGAATGACGCATGTCGAGGTCATGCTTGAGCTTGCCGACATGGCCTAAGGGGCTAGATACCATACCGGTATCGCTAGAGCCATATTGGGAAACGAGAGCGTTGCAACGACTTGGTGCAAGACTAAACCAGGTGGGGGGAATAAGAAGGGTGTTTGGGTGATAAAATATGGTAAGAAAGTAGGATTAGGAACACCATTGTTGTTGGTATCCGAAATTGGTTCTTGATCTTGAGGGGTGTTTGATGAACTCATCATGCACACCAGGCTCCTGTGGCTAGAGGAATATCCTCTATCATAGGTGGGTCTCCTGGGAATGTCCTGAGGAGCATTGATGACTTAAATTGGTTAGGGTCAAATTCAGTATAAGTGGTGACAAATTAGGGAGAAGATTTGATGAAAGGTAACACACCATCAGGTGTAGTTAATGTCTTCTCATCATAATATGTGAGTTGGTCGATCGTAATAATTTTCCCATCCCGGGGGACATCATTACCCTGAATATGAAAGATGCTACTGCTGAAATTTCGTATATAACTTTGGACCAAAAGGATATTATAATCCAACTGTGTGTCCAATACTTCGATGTCTATCAACACGACTTTGCCGACCAGTTGTACTGGAACGCCTTGGTATAGGCCTATGGGAACTGAAGAGTGCCCATCGTACACTTTGAGAGTGATGTTAGAAGGTTTCAGTTTGGGGGATCTAAGTTTTTTCCACACTCACTTGGGCATTATACATATGGATGCCCCTTCGTCAACTATGCAACGATGGATGGTGATATTCTGGATTGAGATTGAGATTTGAAAAACGATGGTTGATGGTAGACGTGGGGTAGTTGGATTCTGCATAGGCATAGGTTGTCCAAGGTAATATAATGTGTGGTGTGGTGGTGCTATGGCACCAAATGGTTGGCCACTGTAATTGTATCTAGGGTACTGGAAAGTGTTGCCGGGTTGATTTTTGGCTATGGTCCCAACCAATCCATCTACAACATTGGATGTGCTTGGTGTCTCTTTCCAAGTCTGCAGGTATGGGGTGTTTGGAAGCCCATGGTAGAGATATGCTAATTGAGTGTATATAAGCTCTAATTGTTGAGATTTTCTAATGGCCTCTTCCTCATTATGTGGGGATGAATTCACCACATATTTTGAGATTTCCAATATGAGAGATCTCAAAAACAAGTTGAGGAGGACTTTGAATTCAAACTGTGCTTTACACAAGATATGAAGTTTCCGCCACTCATGGATATGATCCGATATGTGTGTAGCAGGTGTTTTTTTGAGGTGGGTGAGGAGTTGCAGGCTTGAGTCGTGACAGACCAGAGCTGGAAGAATGTGAGGAATGCTGTAGCTAGGGAACTAAATCTTCCATGTGACACAGAAAGTTGGTCAATATACCATTTTGCTGCTAGCTTGTTGAAACAGTCGTAATAGAATAATATCATCTGTGATACTATTGGATGAACACCACAGGTGAAAAGTCATGATCTGGTTCCTGGGTCTTCTCACTGCTTCCCTTCGAATTTTGGAATGTCTAAAGGGAGCTTGGTGGGCATGGATGGCCAATTTTGGTCATGCGCAATCGGGTCATTGATTAGCTTGCTTAAATCAGGAATGTTTAAAGAAGATAGAAACAGACTTGAGAGATGTCCGCCATTGCGAAATGATTTTGGACAACTATATGAATGGGGTTTCCCTGATGAGGATGTTTACCTTGGTGAGCATCGTGTGGATTCCCGAGAGGGGAGTTATGGGGGCTCCCTTGGGGGGTAGTGAGTTGGGTACTTTGACGAGGAAGAGTTCTAAGCAAAGTTGAATCGATAAAGGAAGATCCTATAATGGTAACTACATGATGTCTTCTGCACCTAAACAATGAGAGACCTGATACTCCTCCTAGTAATGGAGGGAGATTTAGAAAACGTCTAGATCGACAAGGAGCTGTGGGGTCCCCTATGGTGTCGAGTAGAGTGTGTGCTACTTCATGTGATTGAGGAAAGGATATGATTCTCAAAGAAAATATATCACACATAAAACAAAGTGAAAATAAAATGATTACTTTCCCTTTTACTTTAGATTATGTGATCAATCAAACAAAAAATGGTTTTCATTTGTTTTTGCATATGATAAAAGATCTTATGAAGACCTATTCTCCTTGTCACTCTCAAAGTAATTGGGCCTTACGAAAATATCGTTTGATGGGTACTAGGGCAACATCCCAAAAGAACTGGCGACGCCTTCCAGCAGTCAAAGAATCGACCAAGGTAACAAACAAGGCTTAATTGGTGCTGCCTGCACCTCCACCTACAGGGATGGATGCCCTAGATTTTGGCCACTAAATTAACTTCGACCCACTTGAACATTCGAGTATTTAGTTTCTTGGTAGTCAGTTACTAGTACTGAGCACTAGACGGGTCGGGTAGCCTGAAATAGTACCACATGCACTGGACCTAAGCCGAACCCCCTTTGAATAAGGTCTCTACCATGCTCGGGTATTCTTTTTTGTGGGATGATTGAATAATTTTAAGCTCCCTTAAAAGTCAACTGCTATGTCTCAAATATGTAACATTACCATGGCGGCTTATGGGATGCGTAACCCCCATGGTCCTAACCTGAACTATAAATTATTTGGTGACCGCTGTGGGGAATTTGGTTGGTTCAAGTTATGGTAGCTTTTAAGGGTCTTACTTTTTTTAGGGTGTGAGACGTAGGCTAAAATAAACTGAGTATCAAAAACTCTAGAAACTGGATTCCTTCTAATACAAAGCTATAAAATCTTAGTGTGTGATGTGTAACTATGTGTAAGTGATCAAGTGAACACTCAAAGTGTGATAAGATGTGGATATTCGGTGATCTGTTACAATATCCTCCTAATTACACTAGATTTCAATTGTTTCTCGAATGAAAAAGAAATAATGTGCGGATAATGGGACGCATACTCTTTCTCCTATTACATTGTGTGTGACTAAAGGGAGATGGAAAACACGAGTGTGTTGATAATACTTTCATATGCTAGCCCAACTTCGCCTAAAAGACGAAAGGGAAACAAAGATTACTTTATTTCTGTAATGACACTTGGCCCTAGCCCCAAAATTAATGAAATGAAGAAATGCTTTGGTTAGTAACACGATTTGTGGATGATATACTGCTCACTCCTTTACTAATTAAGCTATGTGATTGGTAAAAACTAGCAAAATAGATTGAAAAATATGTGTGGAATTTGACAACTTACTTTTCCCCCTAATTAAACTATGTGAGAATTTGCAATAAAAAATAATAATATAATTACCTTACTAATTATGATTAATAGAGTAATTAAGTAATCTAAATTGTCTGGAAAAAAATTGCAGAGGTGAAGGCAATTCACCAAAGGCTTCCAATCACCTGAAAAAAGTGAAATTACAAGAAATTTTTAGATTTCTAGAATCTGCGAGATATTAGTTAAGCACAGATGCAATCGCGCGTTTGTCTGAGAAAAAATTGTGCAGTCGACAATAAACTATGAACTAGTAAGCTTCTCGGCCAACAACAGGTCTAAAAGGTCTTGCAAAAATTCCAGAGAGATGTTGAACGCATTGTAAGTTGATTATGCAGAGAGAAGGTCCTACAAACACAACCGTTTAGATTAAAGAAAAGAAAATAGTGGATTTGCCAATCTTGTTCTAGTATTTTTATAGCAACGGTGTACCAAAAGACACTTTCTTAGTAGTAGGTGGTTCCTTGCAAATAAAACCAAGCAGTTTGGTTGTTGTCAGTGGAAAAGCATGAAGAAACATAATATTTCAAATGGTGGAAACAATACATACACAAATATAAACTAAAACAAAGAGATATACACACAAATAATGCTTAATGAAGCAAACAAGTCAACATAATTATGGAAAATAGCTCCGTTTATTGACTGCTGGTGGTAGAAGATGAATACAAATAGTAGAATACTAAACACTTGAAGAGAATTCTTTGAGTAATGATGCTAAAAAATCCTCAGCAAAGAGGTTATTTTCTTCACTCTCTTTGAAAGGTTCTTCTCTCTATCTAAGAAGTACCAAGACTCTCTCAATGGTGAAATCTTGTCCGCACTAGAGTGATGGATTGCTAAGAAGCAATTATGCCAACACAATAGTGCTCTATTTCAACAATGAAATGAAATAATGATCTGATAGCAATTTGGACAACATAACATTATCTCATGTTTTGGTTTTCCCATGGCTTGTTTATATAGAATTTTTTGAATCCATCTTCCCTCTCTTGGATCATGAATGATAATGATTTATGAGTAGGACAAGATGATTCCATTGAGGGTTGCATATCTTCAGGGTGACTTGAATTCCACTGTCATTGACTGAAATCTTATCAGGGATTCATTTTCCAAGTGTGGGAAGTGGTGCCGAATTATTGAGTCAGACATTCCTTTGACCGCGTGGCTTTCAAAAGGAAATACCGCGTGTTGTGTGACTATCGAAGAAAAAACCGTGCATGAATCAATTTTTTAATTCTATATACACCAAATCTTAGGATAAATTAAAATTTTTAACTTTCGTAATGTCTTAAGCTGGAAAATCTTCACTTGTGCATTTTAATAGATGACTTTGGGTGTATTTTGGATTGTACAAATATGTGTACGATTTTCTGGTGTTAATATACATAAGATGATTTTTGTATATGCACACCTTTTGTATATCCATGCATATATGGAAGCGTGCATATACGGAATATACAAAATACATAATATGCACCTATATTTTGTATATAGACAACTTCAATATATGTGAATATATTTTGTATATGAAGATATCTTCTATATATGTGCTTATCTTCCATATATGTGCAATTTTTGTATATGCACATACACATAAGTTGTGCATATATAGAAATTATGCCCAACTTTTGTAACATGCATATATGACGGTCTCTAGATATGCACAACTTTCGTATATGAACATCTTTTCTGTATATGCACATATACTGTATATGCACATCTATTATATATGCACAACTTTCAACTATGCACACATACGAAAGAAATGCACATATATGGAAGATGTGCACATCTTCATCTTCCGTATTACATATCTTTCGTATATGTGCAACTTCCATACATGCACATATATTTTGTATATGCACAACTTTCATAAATGTGCATATATAGAAGATATGAACATATACAGAGGTTGCGGATATATGGAGGCTATGTATATACGAAAGTTGAAGTTGTGCACAATTTCTGTATATGCGTAGCTTCCATATATGTACATATATGGAAGTTGTGTATGTACGGTAGATGCACATATACGTAAGCTGCACATATATGGAAAATATGCATATACATAATTTATGGGCAACTTCAACCACTATATATATGCAACTTCCATATATGCACAATTTTCGTATATGTGCATATCCATTTGTGCATATATGAAAGATATGCACATATACAAAAGATGCACATATATAGAAGTTGCGCCTATATCGAGGATAACGTTTTGCACAATTTTCATATATGTACAGCTTCTCTATATGCACATATCTTATGTATATGTGCAACTTCTCTATATGCACATAACTTCCATGTATGTGCAACTTTAGTATATGCACATATACAGAAGCTGTACATATACAAAAACATTGTACAACTTCTGTAATATGTATATACGACAACATTCATGTATGCATAACTTCTGTATATGTACAATTTCCATATATGCGTAACTTCTATATATGCACATATCTTCCATATATATGTAACTTCCGTATATGTGCATTTTTTGTGTATGCGCAACTTATGTATATGCGCATATTTTCTATATATGTGTAACTTCTTTATATGTGCATATCTTTCATATATGTACATATTTTGTATATGTGCATCTACCGTATATGCACAACTTCCATATATGCATACATACGGAAAATATGTGCATATAAAAAAGATGCGCTTATACAAATGATATGCACATATACAAAAAATACATGTGCAGATGCAAAAAATGTGCACATATGAAAGTCACACAACATCTATATAGGAGCATATTCTGTATTTCATATATTTCGTATATTTGCAACTTTCGTATATGTATATATACATAATTTGCACACATATGGAAAACATGCACATATACAAAAATTGTGTATATATGGAGGTTGAAGTTGTGCACAAATATGTGCATATATGGAAGATATGCATGTAACAAAAGATGTGTATATACGGAAGTCACACAACTTTTATATATGTGCCTCCTCTGTATCACATATCTTCCATATATGCACAACTTTTGTATATGCACATATCTTCTGTATATGTGCAACATTCATATATACACATATATGGAAGTTGTGCATACACAAAAATTGCATATATATGGAAGTTGTGTATACATGAAAATTGCACATATATGAAAGTTGTGTATACGGAAGTTGTGCATATACGGAAAATGCGCATATATGGAAGATATGTGCATAGAAGAAAGATATGTGCATATATAGAAGTTGTGTATATACAAAAAATTTACTTGAACATTTTGTATGAAATTAGTTGAATCACATATTTTTCTCTACTCTTTAAGAACTAAGTTTCTTTTAGTTACTTTGAGCACTAAGCCACTTTCAGTGCTAGGGGAATTACTAAGAACATATGGTAAGAGAGGCCTATCCGAACTTACCACAGTAGGGATAATACTAAAAGGGCATTATCTGAACATATAGTAAGGATAATATTAAAAACGCTATTACTTCCAAATTTAAGGATAAGTTGTGGGATGATATAGTGTTAGAGGGAAAAATGAAGCTAAGGTATTACAAAGAGGTGATTAACCCCATTCTTACTAACCAAAATAATCTTTCTGTCTTGATTAGTGCTAAGAAGAAAATGAACATTGCAAAGATAACTAATTCTCATGAATTTCAGAGTGAAACTGAGTGTTGGTCTATTCTCAAAACACCTTGGGACAAAAGAATTTGCCCCTTTTGCGATACTAAGAGAGTTGAAGATGAAAAGAACTTTCTCTTGGATTGCCAGAACCTTACTCACATCCTTTCTCCTTTTCAAAGCATTTGCCACATTACCAACTTTCTAGACTTGTTAAGTCAACAAAACTATAGTGATCTCAGAATGCTTCTCTCCCTTCTTTTTTATCATAGAAATAAAATATTAAAGAGTTAGTTAATTGTTTTCTTTCTTAAGGTCTAATAAACCATATCGATCCTACTAGACATTAACCACCACCACCATCATTAATAATCATAATATAAAATCAATAATTGTAATTTTTTAAATATATGAAAAATTAAATTATATTATATTTAAAATTATTATTTAAAAATAATGATTATTTTTAAGTGAATTACTGATTTTTTTATAATTTAAATTATAGTTATAGACCAAAATAATGACACCATGTCCTTATTCATATATTAAAATAGACATCAATTTAAATTACTGTTTTAACAAATAGGCATTTTTGATTTTTTCTCACACATATATTGATTTAAATTACTAAAAAGAAATATTAAGAAAAATATAATATTATTTTTTAAAATTATTTAATATAAATTTATTTCATTATAAATAATTTATTTATACCTGTTACATAATGTTTAAAAAAATATTTTATTTTTTCAACATTTAAAAAAAATAATAAACATTTTATAATTGGAAATTAAAAATATGATTTTTTTAAAATCATTCAAAAACTCCATTTTAGTATTTCTAAAATTTTTAAAATTATTTTAATATAAATTTATTATTATATAATTTATTTTATCATAAAATGATGTGAGAAAAATATAATATTATTTTAAAACTTAATTAATATAAATTTATGTTAAATTAATAGGTTAATATGAAATAATATTAACATATTATTTTCTCAATCTTCTTTTAAATTATAAAATTAATATGTTAAAATATTTTAATTAATTTCTTATTTTTTAATGCCTAATAGACTATGTTAATCTTAGTGAACATTAATCATCATTATCCTTTTTTTCAGAGAAAAATCGTAAATTTATTAATGAAAACAAAATTACATGTTGCATACGCTGAGGCGCATTACATCGGCAAGTCCATGACCGCTGATCAAAGGTTCAAATAAAAACAAACTAATGTACATATGGACAGAAAAGTCAAGCTTTTCTCCCTTTCTTTTTCTCTACCTTGCACCACTCCCCTTGTGACGACGATGAAGAAACAAGTGCAAGCTAATTGCCAACATCTGGTCTTGCATTGTCCTTGTTAGAATCAGAAGTGTCTGAAGTATGTAGACGTTTAGAGCCACTGAAATCCCTTGCATCTGGAATCATTGTCGGAAATGACTATGGTTCAATTGGATCTTGTGAGATATTCTCGTGTAATTCTGGTTCTTTAGCCGACTGATTGTTCTCATTTGGTGTGGGATCTTCCACTACTACTTCCTCCTCCTCATCAGAGTCATGTGGGGGAAATTGCCAACCTTTGGGCTGTTTCCCAATGTTCTTTCTTCGGTTTTATTTTTTGGCTTTAGGGCACATATTTTGTAGGTGTCATGTTTTTCAACATATTCTACATCTAAAGGCTGCGTTTTCGTAAGCTAATATTTGTGTCTAGTTCTGTTGTCCATGAATTAGTTGTATTCGATTCGGTAAGCATTTGTTGAGATCTACTTCCACACAAATTCGTGCGAATGTGAAGACTCTTTCCTCCAAACTTTGTGTGTCCGTTTTGATATATCTCCCAATGATGTTCCCGATACTAGCAAGAACTTGGTTATCCCAGAAATGTAGTGGGAGGTTGTGAAACAAACCCATACTGGCATCCTAGAAACTACGATAGTATTAGCATCAAATTCCGGAAACCAAGGTGTGATGAAAAGGCCTATTGAGCCCCAGAACCATGGTCCTTCCTGTAGGATAATGTCTCTTGTATCTGATGATGGGAACCTGAAAATGAAGAACCCCTTGGAGTAGAGGTGGATTTCACAATGAACAGTCCAGTTAGTGAAAATCCAATGAAAGAGCTCTGTTGGTTTTGGTGAGAAACAGTTGAATCGACAAATAATGGCTTGTGATTCAAATGTTGCACAATGCTCATCTATTTATGGGATGTCTATATTTAGTTCTGGAATGTAATTCAGTTGCTCGACAATATATGGATTGGGATCTATACCTATTTGCTTTGTTGGTGCTGTAGCTGCGTTTTTTCCTTGTAGAATGTTCTTGAAGAAAATTCATCCATTTATATGCTTCTGTTTTGATTCTATGTTTTTTGATGTGTTGCTCCCAATCCCATCTCCTGCATTTTTAGTTTTAGTGAGGGCCACAACACCCCATTAATCATCATTATGATTATGCACCTTACTTAATATTAAAAAAAAATAATATTAATTATTATTAATAAAAGTTGAAAATTTTAATATTAAAAAATTTAAACAATTTCAAATTGGAATTTTGAAATAATAATACTTTATCTTAAAAAAAATTCACAACTCCATATCAAATATTTTTAAATTTTAAAAATTATTTTAATATAAAATTATTATTATATAAATTACTCAAAGAATATTGAAAAATTATAATATATTTTAAATTATTTAAAATAAATTCCTTTCATTGTAATAATTTATTATGCATATTACATCATTTTTATTTTTATTTTTATTTTATTTTTGAAAATTTAAATATTGGAAAATTTAACCATTTTAAATTGGAATTTAAAAAATTGATATTTTATTTTTAAAAGATTAATTCAAAATTCTAATTTTTTATATATTAAATTAAATTTTTAAAACATTTATTAATATTAAATAAATTTAAAGTTATAATGATTATATCATAATATTAATATAGCTATGAGTATAAGATCATATTAATATAGTTACTTTTTGTGTTTGTGTGAAAGAGAGATTAGAGGAATCAATAGCTATGTAAGTTAACCTCTAGTTGTATGGAACCCTAATTGAGCAATTTAATAAGAGAACTCATTTTCTTTTACCATTTAATGCGAGATTGAATGTAAAGCCATAAATTTATAAATTGATTAGATGACAAGTTTAATGAGTATAATTTTGACAATTAACTAGACAAAAGAATTGGAATTGGAATTTACAAATTTAAATGCAGAAGAATACCTGGAAATCAGTTTGGAGATGTTTCTTGTCTACTGTAGCTCCCACTCTTGCTACCAAACTAACTCTTTTCCTCCCAACATATCTGGGATCAACCTATCCAGTTCCCAGATCCAAAAGACTTCATATTTGAGGTATTCTGGCCCCCATGCCCGAAACCCCAAGAAAAATTACTCAAGTATCAAATTTCTCTACACAGATTTGCTCTCTCCTCCTATCTATTGCTCCCCTCTATAACCTCCTTTGCCTTTGCTTCCCTGGCTTCGAATTTTTTTTCCTCCTTCATTTCTTAAGTTCACAGTGTTTTGACTCCTATTTCCACAACACTTTTGTGGGTTCACTGCAAAATTCGTCTTTCTTTGAGGTATATATGATTTGAACACCCTAAGTGCGAGGTACGACCGGGGACATCAATCATTTTGAAAATAAAACATAAAAAATCCAGAGGTATCGTATGTTTCGTTTCATGTTTGGAAATCCAAGAGAGCTTGGGCCCTAAATGAAATTTCAGGTGTATTTGAACATATCATAATTACACAAAGTGAATAAGAAAATTAAATAGATTAATTGTTAAAATTATGTATTAAACTCCCCTACCCATCCTACAAATTCACTTTGATGAGTAATTGCAATGCCAATTGACAAAACCATGATTTTCGCCCAATTCATAACCCACATAATAACACCCATAGTTATGACCATGGGGATTTTCCATACTCAAAGTTGTGCGCACATCCATGGCCATGGATTTGTAGCCCAAACTCAGTATAAGTGTCAAAGACTTCCCCATGAGCTCGTTCAATGATTTCGGATAAGAGAGAACACATATCTTGACACTGTTTTGCAGAACTAAAACTTATTATTCTTGGATTCCAATTCCAATTCTTCTATTTGGTTAATTGTCAAAATTAGACTCGTTAGAATCTTCCATCTAATCAATTGATAAATTTAGGGCTTTAGACTCAATCTGGCATTAAACGGTAAAAGAAAATGAGCTCTCTAGTTAAGGGTTTCTACACTTTGGTATCATAGCCAGGTTAGTTTAACACTAGTCTAGGTATGGAAATACATATACATGAATTGAGAACACATGCAGGGTGTGCATGGAATGATAACCATGTTGGTTATAACAATTACGATACTTAGTTTTTATAATTAGCAGAAATTGTAGTTGTGTTTTATAGTAATTCTATACCATGTGGAGAGCCTAGAAGGTCCGGAAGAGTTTAAAACCTCGCTCTAATACTAGAGTGTAGAACCCCAATTGAGCAATTTAGCCAGAGAACTCATTTTCTTTTACCATTTAATGTCAGAATGAGTCTAATGCCCTAAATTTATCAATTGATTTAATGACAGAGTTTAATGAGTATAATTTTGACAATTAACTAGACAGAAGAATAAATGCAGAAGAATACTTGGAAATCAGTTTGGAGACGTTTCTTGTTTATTGTAGCTCCCGCTCTTGCTACCAAACCGACTCTTTTATTTTGTATAGTTATATATATTACGATGGTAGTACATACTTTATGTTTCCCACAATATACATATATATATTTTCCCTTGGAAAAATTTGGGTACATCAACATCGAAGGGAATCTTTTAAAGCATGTCGGCTAGACTAGCAGGGCTTAACACCAAGGCCGTCGAGGAGAATTGACCCTGTGACCTCCCAATCAGTGAGGTACTTAACAACAGGGACTCTACCAGTTGAGCTAACCCTTGGTGCTTATATATATATAGAGAGAGAGAGTTAGGTATCCACTTAGAACTTTCAATAATTAATTCATTTATTCTTTACATGGAAATTTTCATAATAAGTTAGTATATATATTAGCGCAGTGCATGTCATGCATGCATATGTAGCTATCATATACATGTCTCATATGCATGCTAATAATCATATTATATCCATAACCTAAGATGGGGCATTACAAGTTGAGAGCTAGGTATGTAAGAGATCAACACCATTTCCAACAGTTGATTATGGCACAAGGAGTGCCTTAATAAAGTGCACCCATTCAATGACTTTTCTATACCTTGTAGTCAATATCAGTGTTTTTGGTTAAATTGAAATTAATTATTTTTTCCCGTTAATAATTTAACAACATATCCATAAACTAGATAACAAACTTATACATGAAAAAATTATAATTGACAAAAACACATTTGATTTTAACCAATTATGGTTCTTTTAATAAAAAACCAGAACCAATTAAAAATCTGTCATTCATTCAAAATCTATCATTTTACTTATACAAACAAAATTTAACTACACTAAACAAAATTATACCCAAATATATAATTTTTATATTTTAAATTATATTTCTTAAAAAAACCTAAATCCAAATCTATAATATCTATCTTTAAAATTGTATTATCTATGTCTAAAATTACATTTCTTACCAAACAAGTTTTTCGAGTGCATTTAAATCCAATTCCAAAAACATGTTACAATGAAAAATTTCATTCCTATTTCCAAAATTATATTTCATCATTAACTTCGCTGACTCAATGTCCGTTCCTGGTTTTCGAGTGAGTGGGGGTGCTGACTTTCAATTTGTGATAGATCTCTATTTCTTTAGTAGAAGGTGTGATAGGTGGTCTATAAATAAGTTAAATAAATAAAGCCCAGGTTAAATATATGGGAGAAAGAAGACATATATAGAGTTGCAAGCAAACATGCAAATAAAACAAGGCTTATGAGGATGATGGCTTATTAAATAAATAAAAGCTCATTGCGCAAATTTTACTCTAAAAGAGACCATATATTATATATATATATATATATAAATATACAAATTTCTACTCCCGCATTTATGAACACGTTAATTGATTAACTGATTTTTCTCTTGAATGACCTAGTGTTCAAACGTTATATCGTTTACGCCCCAGATGTAATTATACAAGAACTGAGTAAACATAATTATAAAGTATCTAAGTAAACTCCATAGCCTTTTGCTTCAATGACCCAAATATATTCAGAAAAAGAAATATGATTAACATAGAAATGAAAGGAACTATGATTCAAGCAAATATTTGCTATCTATGAACTCATCCAGTGAACAAGTTATCAACAAATTGGTCTAAGAAGAAATAATGGAAAACATGCATCAAGTGTGACTAAGATTTACTTCAGTAATATTGCTCTCCAAGCTTTCAAATTGATGTTGTGCTTTGGAATGGTAGGTTAAATTTGTATTGTTTTGGCTTGCTGTGGACCTTTTGTATTTCCAGTCTAATCTCAAAATCCCTTTATATCTCTACTAGAATACGAGCTCAAAAATGAGTTTGGTTATTTGTTCCATCTTTGTAAAATGTTAGGTTTTTTTATCCACGGGGAATCAGTGATTCATGAATGTTAGTCACTCTTTTATCCAGAGGAATTAGTGATTTATTAGAGAGAGTAATTCATTCCAGTGATTTGGGTTATTCCTAAGATCAAATCAACTAGCTACCACTATAATTTAATATAATTTACTATATAGAACAATAAGAATTTTTTTCAGTAAGAAAAAAGATTTATATATATTAACTGAGGAAAAATGTACAGAATAGAAACCATTACATATCATTATGAAGATGATTGGAAACATGTTCTCCATCTCTCATAAGAGGAGAAAGAGTGGGCTATCAGATTGAAATATTTATTGATCATCAAAACAAGATCATATCAACCTAGGTGCACAATTCTTTAGTATTCAGGGGTAGTGGGAATGTCCCCTTTTGTAAAAAAAAATTACATATATTGTTCAGAGTAGTAAATCAAAAGTGCCATACAAAAAAAAAATAAAAAAAATATTTAACCCTTTCTCGTGTTGCAGAAATAAGGGGTTTTGATCTGGACGCATATAATGGGTGAGGTACCAACCCTCCCCTCTCAATATTGTAGTACTTCACGCTAATTAGATATACATAGGTTAATGTTTCTCATTAGCTGTATTTATTTTCTTGTGAATAACCAAAGATGAAGTGGAGTTGCTAGATCAAGTGGTTGAATGCGTGTTGAAACAGGTGAAAAAACCGATATTCAATGTCGCCAAATATCGAATTGCTTTGGAGGAAAAGGTGAAGGATTTTGAAAATAGAGTCCTGTTGCAACAACAGTAGGAGAGTGGAAAGCTTCAGGTCGTGGGGATTGTTGGGTTGGGCGGGGTTGGAAAGACAACCCTCGCGAAAGAACTCTTCAACAGGAAGAGGTCATATTACAGTAAATCTTACTTTTTATGTGATATCAGGGAAAATTCAAATAAAGGTTCATTACATCATTCACAGAGTGAACTTCTCAATGACTTGACTCACTTTGAAATTCATATAGACAACATCTATGAAGGCATAGAGATTCTTAAAAGAAATCTCTCATGTTCTAATGCTTTCATAGTTTTTGATGACATAGATTAGGCAAATCAGCTGGATGCATTTTTGCCGATTCAAAGTGTACTCAGGGCAGATAGCTTAATTTTGATTACATCTAGAGACAAAACTGTTCTCACAGATTCAGGAGTTCAAAACACATCAATTTATAAATTAACAGGCCTTGATGCACAATAGTCCTAGGAACTCTTTTTCTTGCATGCTTTCAGCCAGCCCTATCCACTTCTAGGGTTTGACTATCTCGTAGAGAAGTTCATAAAAGCCTGTGATGGGTTGGCTTTGTCTTTGAAAGTTTTTGGGGCACTCCTTAATGGAAAAGAAGAGCTATCATATTAGGAAGCCCTATTAAATAGACTTGAACAAAAACTTCCCTCTGAGATCCGAATGAAACTTAAAATTAGTTTCGATGCACTCAATCAAGATGAACAACATATATTCTTGGACATCGCCTGCTTCTTTGTAGGAGAAGAAAGGGATACGACAATAAGAATATGGGACGGATTAGGCTGGAAAGGTTCGCTAGGGTTTGAACATCTACATAAGAGATGTCTCGTGGAGGTTATTGAAAACAAGATAAGAATGCATGAACAACTTAGAGATATGGGAAGAGAAATTGCGGAGGCTTTAGGATTGGCCGTCGTGTTGGACATAGAACAGTAATGATCCGTTGGAGCATTTCTCATACGTAAGTGCCCACATCAATCAAATCTTTATAAATTGTTTGATATAAATGTTTGTAAATTTTCTTATCCTTGTATTTCACCAATAAACAGGCAACCACGAAAGTGCGTGGAATTTGGGCGCCTCGTGTTGATAACCTAGATAGTGGTGTTGATAACCTAGATAGCGATGACAAGAGCTCTCAAATATCATGCTACAAAAGCTGGAGTCACCAGCTGCTTCAGCATTGCGTGAGGAAGCTTTGCCATAATACAACTTATCGTGGCATTGCTACGAAGAAGTTGCAACTTCTTGATAGTAAAGGTGATCTGGTGGAGCGATTTTTGAGGAGGGTGCGATTACCAAACCTTATATGGCTTCGCTGGAATAAATGCCCCTGGTTTTCTGTGCCTTTTGGGATACCTATGAAGAACCTTAGGGTTTTAGAAGTGCGGGGTAAAAAATCGAAATCATTGTGGCAATCCAGATATCAAGTAAATAAAATTTTGGCCATTTAAAGTATGTGTTTATTCATTATTGATTTCACACAGTAGGATCTGCAACGAATTTAAATGGTTTTGCAGAAGCTAATTGTCGAATTATTTCTCACGATTAAAACCCTGGAACATTTTGCAGGCACCTTTGCTGTTGCGACAATGAGTGATTTATTCTTCCCTTTCAAAGTTACCAAAATCAATAGGGCACCTTAAGCACCTCGAACTGATTGTCCTCCATAAGATTAATCTTAAAACTTTGTTGGATGAATTTTTTCATTTGGTGTCGTTGAAACAATTGGAGTTAACAAGTTGCCCAAATCTAAAGTCACTACTAGATTCCTTTGGGTACTTAATAAACTTGGATTACATCGATCTGTCTCACTCTTCTCATTTGCAGGTGCTTCCAAAGTATTTCGGTAATTTAATAAACCTGAAATACATAGGTTTGTCTCACTCCCTAGAGTTGCAGATGCTTCTAGGTTCTTTTGGTAATTTAATTCATCTTAAATATCTTGATTTGAGTTGGTGCTATAATTTAACCGTCTCTAGCGAAACACTGGGAAACATCAGCATACTTGAATGTTTAGATGTTTCATATTGTAAGAACATTGAAATATTACCTCCGCAAATAGAATATCAAAAGTACCTAAAAAAATTAGATCTTAGGGGTACAAACATAAAAGAATTTCCAAATGAGATTGGAGACTTGGGCGATTTAGAAGTTCTGGAAATAGGGAGCCCTTCGCTGGATAGTCTACCACTTTCACTTGGTCATTTGAAGATCTTAAAGGAATTGAGGCTCAAGAATTGCAGTGAATTGAAACATTTGCCGGTGACTATTCGATTGTTGACTCAGTTGAGTGAGTTGAGAGTATTGAATTGCCCGTTGCAAACATTGAATAATTTAGAATCTCCCAATGACAACTGCATGCCTCGGTTGCAAGTCTTAGAAGTTTATAACATGAAATTATCAGAGGTATCATTTGCCACAGGTGTCTGCCCCATCCTTAAATATTTCTCCCTCAGGTTTTGTAATCATCTGGTGGAGGTCGGAACATTACCAAAGACTCTGATAAAACTGGAATTGAATAATTGCTCTAACTTGAGGAAAATAGCAGGGCTTTTTGGTCTTGTAAAACTTCAAGTGCTGGACATTAGTCGGTGCAAAAATGTAGAGGAGCTTCCAGGCATTGAAACATTGGTATCTTTGAAAGAGTTGCAGGCATATGATTTTGTGAAGCTGAAGAGCATACGGGGATTGACCGAACTGACAAAGCTTTGGGTATTAAAAGTTCATGGGTGCTCCGAGTTAGAAGGGCTTCCAGGTATCCAACATTGTATGTCACTGGAGTACGTTGATGCTAAGGGTTGTCCTAAGCAGTGGGTCGAGGAGGGATTATTGGAACAGTTGCAGCAACAAGTGAAGGTGCTTGAAATGTGAAAAGCAAAGAAATAAATTTGAAATGAATGCATAATTGAAGTCTTAGCCAAAGGTTATATGTCAGGCAAAGTTTGTATTCTAATATGTTAGATTGTTGAGGGCGGTTGTGTAGTTGCATTTCGATCATCCAAATTAAAACATTATGGAGAAAGTGCAAGGTCTGCTTAGCATAGAGCCTTGGTAGATTCTCTGATGAATGTTACCCATATAACTCACGACATGATGCATATTTGCCTTGCCGTTATGTGTTTGAATGGATGGTCTCAGATTGACTCATCCTTTTTGGATAGGGACAAAGCATATATAATAAGCTTCACATTTAGCGATTATTATGGAAGAAATGCAAACACACAGTGTGAGACAAACAGATTCCAAAATATTAGTATCTTCAAAAAGACAGGCATTTACATTTATGTTTTTTAAATATACTCTCTATCATTCATATTCCCACTCATGTACTACCTACCCATGTACTGTTATATTTGCTTTTTTGTAATGTGTGTTGTGTATATGTGTGGATGTTGATGTTATGTGTCTGTGAATCTATGCTAACTAAGATTGTGAATCTATGATAACTGAGATTGAAAGAGAGAGATGAGAACTTTGGCAGAGGAGAATATGGAGAATTGATGAGCCAACTTATCAACAAACTGTGCCTTCACAGTGAGTTCGTATTCATGTAATTGATAACTGAGATTGAAAGAGAGCGTTGAGAGCTTTGGTAAAGGAGAATATGGAGAATTGATGGGCCAAATTATCAACAAACAATGCCTTCACAATGAGTTGGTATTCATGTCATTCGTGTCTTCAATTATTTTTAACTCACTCACTATTTGAGTTGGTATTCATGATAATTATGTCTTCAATTAGTTTTTACTTCCTCGCCATTTTCTGTATTTTTTGATGGGTTGAATTTTTACATACAGGAGCTAAATCCACTGCAACAGAGTTTCCAACTCTTTTGTCACCACCAGTTTTCAAAGTTTTGTCGGTAATTTATTCTCTGTTACAAGGTTAGTGTTCTCTGTTAATGCCAAAGTTAGTGTTCTCCCTAAATGCCTACAAGATGCTAATAAGCAAGTGTAAAGCCCTATACAACTTTAGCCGTTATCTTATAACATGAAAATTCGCCTAGCTTTTAGGGTTTAAACCAAGCAAACACTATGGATTACTTGATTGAACTTAATCTAAATTCAACCAATGCAGTTGAAGTAACTGAACATGGAGACCGAGATATTTTCAAAGTTACTTCTCAGACAGTTACTGTGATGAACACATTGTTGCCTCTCATAGCAAAATGGAAGTCTAGATTGGTGATAGAGGTGCGCTGATCTCCTCTGTTTCTTGTTGCAGTTTATGAATACCTGTCCAATATTGTATGAGAACAGAACATGTCCATTGCAGCAATATCCCAGAATAGGAATTCCAACTGAGTCTACTTCCCCATCAATTTTAAAACATCCATGGTATACGCAGATATCTATCAGGGGAACCTCCCAGCTTTGCTGGTGTGCAAAACCTCCTCCTTTGAGCACCTTCTAGTGCCTTTCAGCAGCGGGCAGTTACAACAAATTATAAATTACATATAAAGTTTACATTAACCATGTGAATTTCCCACAGTTGTTAAGGGGTTTCTACTTGCTACCCTGCCTATTCTCTACCTTGCTTGCATTCAATGCCTTTGCCTTTCTGCATCCATAGGACAAGAACTGTTCATAGCTTATACCCACTCCATCGCCATTCTAATCTCACCTTTGGACAACAATCATTTTAGGCCCACCCACAGGATACTTCATGAAGCACATTTGGTTACTACAACATAAGTTGCTATGGGGTGTGGGTACCATTGGGTAGGACCAGAGACTCTTTATGTCCTTATCACTTCATTCTATGTCACAAGGTTCATCGAACTTTAATCTTGAGGTTCAAATTTTGGCAAACCTTAAAAAAATGTGAGGTTCCGCCAACTTCATCGAACCTCATAGCCATTGACCAAGTCCATAGATCAAAACTCATAACTTCATGTCACAACTCAAGCTTGTAATTTATCCTTGCGGTTTCCATGTTCATGATAACATTTTTTTATGTTTATTAATGTTGATTTCTTACTATTTAATCTTATAATTCATTTTATTTATATATATATATACACACACGAACCTAAACGAATCTCATCAAAAAATTCGAACTCAAACCAAACCTAATCATTACTGAACCCAAACTTGAACCCGAACCATGTGACATTGACTTCATTGATCTCGGGGTTAGCCTAAATAGTTAACATTTGTTAGTTGTTTGCTAAGAGGCTAGATGCTACATCAACTGCTCAAAATCAGCCTCACATTTCTAAAATTGCCTATGCTTAACGCTCGGGTTTGCTTTGCAAATATCTGTCCATTTGCTCAGACCCCAAATAGAAGTGTAGGTGTCTTAGGGTTACTAGGCCAAACCCATAGAGTTTTAAAGCATTCACATGATAGGCTTTGGCATTATGCTTATGTGCATCCTCGTTACCTAATTTTATTTACCTTATGCTTATGAGCATTATGCTCAAATGAATACACTATCACAAACCAAATTTAATAAAGAACAGTGATGTCATATTTAGCATGGTTTCAAATATTATATTTTGACTTTCTAATCGCACTATACAATTATGGTTTTCAACATAGTATCATTCTATATATGTATATTATTCTTTATAAAATATAATAATAATATCATGGTTTCTAATGGAATTAACTTTTTAATAGCAATGTATCAACGTGTTTTCCAATATTATGTTTTGACTTTCAAAATGCAATATACAATTATGGTTTTCAATGAAATATATTGGTAGGGGATAGTCATGGTGGTTATTGCCTTGGTGACTAGCAAGATTCGTATATGCTTCGCTATTTATAGAGGTTTCTTGATTTTGGGTAATTAACTTAACCTCTTGATTTTGGGTAATTAACTTACTCTAAAATGAAATAAGACATTCAATGTGTTCCTTGTAATATAGATATAAACAAAACATCTAAAGAAAAGTAATTGCACAACGATCCAGTCCAAGAAAACAAGGTTTCCCACAAACCAATTAACTCTTCTAGAAAAATTCAACAATTCCAATTTAATAATCCTATTGACCTCTCTTTGTACCTTTTGGGACAATTGCTAGTTATTTGAAAAACATATTAGGTTTTAATTATTGATTTGGCAAGGCTTAGTTGCGATATTTTCGACAACAAAAAAAGAGAATTAGGGTTTAATACAAGTAAATAAAATATATTATTTATTATTATTATTATTGATGATAATGATTAAAGTCCATTAAAATTAATGTGGTTTATTTTATTTCTTAAAAAGAAAAAAGAGTCTAATTGCCATTCTTCAAAGTCTATTTTTGTGATCAATGAGAAGTGAAAGAAACCCTCCAAGATCGCTATAGTTGGGTTGGCTTAATAAGTCAAGTAGATTGGAGGTGTGGGTGATGATAGGGATCGCTATAGTTGGGTTGGCTTAATAAGTCAAGTAGATTGGAGGTGTGGGTGATGACATGGATCGCTATAGTTGGGTTGGCTTAATAAGTCAAGAAATTTGAAGATATGGATGATGATAGGGAACTTAGCAAATCAAGAGCCGTCTAAAAGAAAGTACTTTTCATCTTCCATATAAGAATAACATTAATAAACAAAATATAATATTTTATTATTATTATTAGTTTATATTAAAGTGGAATTATAGCTATTAATTTGTTTTTGGTCTTTGATTTATTTTTAAAAATTAGTTTAATGAATAAATTAAATATCTTTTTAAAATATAATGCTATTTGTATCAATTTGTTTTTTGGGTCTTTGATTTATTTTTTAAAAATCAGTTTGATGAATAAATTAAAAGTCTTTTTAAAATATAATGCTACTTGTATAATAATTTATTCATTCATTTGCTATTTGATTGTTATTAATTTCTCTGGTTTTAATATAGATATTTACACCTTTTAAAATTTATTCAAGGAATAAATGAAGAATACTTCTTATAGTATATGTGTTATGATTTATTAATATTTACCATAATTTTTGGATAAGATTTATATAGGCTTTAATCATATCCAAACAAAATAACAATTCACGGAAATATATGAGGAAAACGGATATATGCACACTGTGTTTCTGGTGTAACTTTGTTGGTCGTCTGAAACATAATACCAACCCAGTCAACCCACCCACCAATACCAGTCGGTTGGTTCCATCAGTTCAATCCTTTATATTATTATCATAGTTTATAGAATTTAAGTATTTTGTTTGTCACTGTCTATTAATTCAAAGGTTAATGTTAATGTTATCCAACTACTGTTCTTATTCTTTTAAATGGCACTGTGTACAAGTTAAGCTACCTGTAGTCAAATTCTCGTAAATGCTACATAAAATAAAACTTGGCTTTCCCACTGTACAAAGCTTGAACGATAATTAACTTTTGAGGCATATACTTATTATCATTCTACAAAAACTATTACAGAAGCAAGTGATGCAGCTTTTTAACACAGATTCTTCACAATATCAGTGACAGTAAATCCATTTTATAGAAAATACCATCGACCTATTTATTTTGCCATAGTCTAAGTAGTTTTCAAATTTGCTTCGAAAATTATGGAAAATTTTGACAAAGAATAAGGAGAAATCGTGAGCCGGGATTGCTCTTCTTAATATTCAAAATAACTAAATAAATTACATTGAAAACATCAACAATAAATGACTGGAGTAGAATTCGACTAATATTAAGTAAAACTGAATTGTCTATGACACCTAGCAGACACGACACTCACTGTGAGATTAATATCTCAACATCCCCTCCTAATTTCAACTGTTACATGTATAGGCACTTACAATGCTTAATTGCTCTCTTTGAAATTCAAATACATTCTTTCTCAATGGCTTTGTGAAAATATCTGCAAGTTGATATTTGGAACTACAAAAAATAAGTACTATGTCCCCATAATTGACAAGCTCACTAATGAAATGAAACACACGTGTCAATTTTCTTGCTCTTTTTGTGAAAAACATGATTTTTTGATAAAGAAATTGCTTGTCACTGTAAATAGGAGTTGGCTTCTTCTGAACATTTGAAATATCTTTCAATAATCTTCCCAACCACACTCCTTGACAAGCTCCTAAATTTGCTGTTACATATTCTGCCTCTACAGAATATATTGAAACTATTGACTGTTCCTTAGATTCCCATGAAATCAGATTGGTTCCAATATGAAAAGCATACCCTAGGGTGCTTTTGCGATAATCTAAACTCCGTGCAAAATCCTTGTCTGTATAACCTGAAAGTGAACAATTTTTAGAATGTGTATAGAACAATCCATAGTCTACATTCACATCATTTTTGTAACCTTCCAATGGGAAATCTTAGGTGACTGCATAAACATGGAGACAAAACTTGCTGCAAACATGATATTAGGTCTAGTTGTAGTGAGATACAACAAACTACCAACCAAAATTTTATACGATGTGGGATCAACTGGTGGTGCTACATCTTCTTTGCTCAGTTTGATGCCTTGAGCAACTCGTGTATCAACATGTTTGCAATTGATCATTCTGAACTTTTGGATGATGTTAGTGGCATATTTTTGTTGACAAAAAAAAAATGCCATTAGCAGATTTCTAAATTTCAATGCCTAAGAATATTTCATGATCCCTAGATCTGTCATATCAAACTCTGTTTGCATTGCTGCATTGAAGTCTTCTATGTTAGGAAATCAAAGCAGTTATATTAGGGATTGGTTTTCCTTTCTTCATAGTTAATTATGAGTGTTGGTATATTTTACTTCTTTATTACCTATCTTTCATCAAGCAATTACTATATTATGTGTGTATGAAGATCAGAAATAAAGAAACACAAGATGCAGGCAGTATGCCAGGGCAAAACCCCCCTTGAGGGGAAAACATAGTCAAGAAAATTTTTCCTTTCAATAGTATTCTTTGAGACTCTTCACCCTAGACAAAGACCAAACTTTCCCTCCACACCAAGTCAACCTCCCAAATCTTCGATCTCCTTTCCAACAACTTCGACCAGGCAACAATTTCCAACATCAGGCAACTTTCGACATCAGTAAAACTTGGAAGACTTTGATCTCCCAAACCAGGGAACAAAATA
Source organism: Pinus taeda (assembly GCA_000404065.3). Lineage (NCBI taxonomy): Eukaryota > Viridiplantae > Streptophyta > Pinopsida > Pinales > Pinaceae > Pinus > Pinus taeda. The sequence goes on along the minus strand of APFE031158488.1, from coordinate 70,931 downwards.
GAGAGAGGGGCACCAAAAGTTCAATTTTCTTCTTCTCCTTAGACTTCCCCAAACTCGCACTTCCTTTGACTTCCCTAGACTTACTTCAACCTATTTCACACTTCTCCAGCTACTGTTGAGATATCGAACTAGCTTGAGATGAGATGCTCCAAATGTCTTCAACTTGCTTGTATTTATGGGCTGCATGTGAGGTCGAATAGTGTCCTTAGGTCTACTTTATCTCTTCTAGCCTGAATGTGTGTGGAGGATACATAAATCATATTTGACTCAATAGTAAACCTTTTTACATGATTCAAAAACCCAAGAAGGGTCTTTTTGAATAAACAATGATTCTATAAACTCAATATTAAACCTAAGAGTCCACAATGGGGACTTTGAATAATATAATGATGACCCAAGCATGAAATCCATGCTTTAATAAGTCATGGTTATAATAATAAAAGATATATTTTTTATTTTTTTTATTGTTTTAACAAGTACATTACATGGTGACTCAAGTAGATTAATGAAGACCAAACATAGTTACATTTTCCAAGACCCCCTCTTAACTAAGGAGGTATTCATAATGTACAAATACAATGGAAGATCTCAAAATATTAGAACCATGAAGAAATTTAGGCACCACAATGCCATGGAATAGATTCCTGACCAGGGAAATCTATCCAATTGGCCACTCAATAGTTTAGGCACCGCAATCCCACGGACTAGATTGCTGACTAGGGAAATTTATCCAAGTGGGAATAAGGTGGACTCCAGCTTTTAGCCCCTCTAGGTACCATCATGCTTACTTGCTAACCACCAACCTAGGGACCTAGGTGCGTATCCATGGTTAGAGCTCTACGACCCACACCACCCTCCCTACTTTGGGACCTAGAGATCAACACAAAGTGTCGCCCATATGTACTCCCAGGCATTGATTCACTTGAAAAGCCTCAACAAATATCTTCCATTTCCTTATCATCAATAGAATCAATAATGCCTACCAAACCAAGTAGGTTTCTCAGATACTCAAATTTCTTATTAGGAAGAGACTTTGTTAGTATGTCTGCTACTCGTTCATCTGTTGCGACATACTCCAAGTTCACGATCCCATTCTGCACTAGGTTCCTAATAAAGTGGAACTTATTGTTGATACAATTTATTCTCGAATTAAACATGGGATCTCCAGACATCTTGATACAACTTTGATTGTCACAATTAATCAAATTAGGACCTAGAGACTTCTTGAAAAAATTTGTTAAAAGCTTCCTTAATCAAACAACCTCCTTTCCTACTTCACATGCAACCACATATTCTGCCTCAGCACTACTCAACACAACTAGATCTTTCTTCCTACTCATCCATGAGATCATAGTGACTCTCAGATTAAAGCATCCTCTGCTAGTGCTCCTTCCATCCGTCTCACTGACACCCCAATCAGAGTCTGTGAAGCTAATTAGCTTGGATTCCTTACTATCATACTTTAGGCAGTGATATATCGTGCCATGAAGATACCTCAGTATATGTTTAGCAACTATCCAATGATCATGATGAGGCTCCAACTGAAAATGACTAAGAATGTTCACTGCGAAACATATATTTGGCCTAGTATTTACCAGATACATTAGGGAACCCACCAACTATTGATAGGAGGTAGGATCCACGAGGCTAGAGTCAGAGTCCCTCAACTTCTTGAGATTGGTGATCATAGGAGTAGTCATCTGCTTGGAATCCATCATTCCAAATTTCTACAATAACTTGATAATGTATTTTCCTTGCCCCAAATATATCTCCCTAGGTCTCTGCCATATTTCTAGACCCAGGTAATAGTGCGTTAGTCCTAGATCCTTCATTTCAAATTCAGCTGCCAACATATTCTTGCATTCTTGAATTATTTTCTCCACACATGTGATGAATAGATCATCCAAATAAAGTAGATTAATGAAGGGTTCATCATTCTGTTGTAGCAGCTACAACCACCCTTCAAAATTTTTCCTTCGCTTCGTTTTGGAGCCTCCCTACTAAAATCTCAGTAGCTTGTGTTGCACTACCCAGGTACTTGTGCTTTCGTTTGAGTTTATATTTTTCTTTACAACTTTGTGTTTTCCTACTTTCTTTGTTGATTAACTGCAAGGCGACCTCCCCATGACTTGGTTATAATCCGGTTCTTGAACTACGTTGGAAATTTGTGCAGTCCTAGAGGGAAACCAACCTTGCACTCAAGAAATGCGCAGTTCAACCCAGTAGTGAACTTCAACTCCAAAAATGCGTAGACCCAGTTGACACCTTGTCTTCAGTAGGGAAATTGGGCAGAGCATGAGAGGCAGCTAGAGCCACTCAACACAGGAAATGCGCAGAAGCATTCCTTCAGCTGCTGCCCAATGCATGTGCTAGTAAGTTACTTGGTTCCCCCCAAAACTACTCAATTTCTCTGTGCATGCATGACAACCCTTCCCAAAAAAGAAAAAAAAATGAAGCAAAAAAGCATCCCTAAAAAATATGGATCTATATTTAGCAATTGGAGTTACACTTGAGTTAATGTTAGAAACTTCTGCCACTTATCACTTTTTCCTAGATTTTGGTCTTCACATCATAAACCCTAAACCCTAAATCGATCAAATCTATTCAATGGGTGGCGCCAGAGCTCATTTTCACATTTGTCTTGGAGTTCTGGAATTATTGAGGCATCTAGGAACCTTCGGTATTGTCGGCACAACTTTTCCGTGTAAGTTTTTCTTTTCTTGTCTTTTGCATCTTTTTCTATCGCTTTGTTTCCTTGGCTTGTGTGAGTGATGCTTTGCTTGTTTTATTGAACGACCACTAGAATTTTGATTTTTTTTAGCTTATAGAAGTGTTGTTTTAAGTTTTGCATTTCCTTTCCTAAGTGTTGCATGCATAACCCAGTTTTTGCACTAACAGTCGTCGTTGCGGCGACTCTCCCCATAGGGTTCATTGTTCTTCTATTTGACTGATTCCTGCATCTATTTTGATTACATGCATCCTATTAACTCAGATATGCACCAACCATCACACACACATTTAAATATGCTCATTTACAAGTTTCCCTTAGGTAGATCTTGGTTTCCTTAGCCTAGATCTGGCTCTTCCTAGCATGCATTGCGTATTTATGGATCTCAAGGCTCTGCCTTGGCTCTAGAAATTATGTAGAGGCTGCTAGTGATAGGCTCCAACTGTGCATTATGCATTTCCAGGAGCCAGTCCCAAAGTCTTTCCCACTAGGATTGTGCAATGCGCAGTCCCAGCTAGCATCAAAGCCAAACTGAACCATTGTGCAGTTCCAGTCATCAACAAGCAACACCAAACTACGCATTGTGTAGTTCTAGTCATCATCACCTCTCATTAGTAGTTGAGCGGATTTTTGAAGCAAGAAACATGGAGTTGGAACAAGAAAAACAAGACCAAGGTTCCGACCTCATGCCAAGAATGCCTGAGGTCGCACCTCAGTCTCCTCCACATCGAGAATCAGAACCAGTCCCGAGTGAGCAAGGAGAGGTTGTTCTCCTTGATGATGATCCTATGATGGATGTGTACAATATATCATTTGATGATTCACAACAAAGGATTGAACATGCAGAAAAAAAACATCTCTTGGATGATCACGCATCACCTACACAGATAGAGGAAATGGTGATTGTGTTAGATGTTGGAAGACATCCAACTACCATGGCTGATGCTTCTAAGGGTTATGCAGAAGCCACGAGTTCAACGATCAAGTTATTGATAACAAAGAATGAATGGATGGCAAAGGACTTGCAAGAGGCTAGGAAGAGAATAGAACATTCCGCAGGATCCACTATGGTAGAGATGAGAAAAGCGATACTTGCTGAAGTATCGGCTCTTGAGACCACCATGCGGAAACTGTATGGCCGATTTGTCACCGTGCACAGGGCGGTTGTCTATCTATATGGTTTTCAACAGCAGTGTGCTAAGATAGCCAAACTCTCAAACACATCCACACTGCTATTACGCATGTACAAGAATGGACAATGAGGTTCAAGGGAGCCCCACTTTACTTGCAGAAGATAATGAAGTTATAGGCAGAGCTAGACAAATCATAGATTCATATGTTGATCCGGAATTATGGGCAACTCCCTTCATTCATCATCATCATTGAGGCTTTCTTTGCACGGTTGTTCAGTAGTCTGGATGTCATAGTGAGGACACACATGGTACCTTCAATCAGAACCCTCACTCAAGCCATGAAGAAGAACCAAGTAGTGCTGGAGGTCGACTGGTACATAGAGCATTTGATGCGAGAGGCCACCAATGATGACTTGAAGCTGAGCACAGAAAACATGTAGAAGTACATCGGTGGTCCAACCACACTTAGAACATTGTTGCACATGCTTCAGATGAGCTGGTTAGAGGTTCCAGAACCATATACCCAGAAGCCATGGAAGTAAGAGTCCGCTTCGAGAAATACATCACCAAACAATATCGGGACATAATAACGTAGTACCAAGCTTGGTATTAGTTTGGAACCCAAGACCATCAAGAGGATGCTGTCTAGTTGGTCTTTCCCCAAGACCTCGAGTGATGATGTTTGTATTGTTAGGATGAATAAAGCCTATTTTGTCCCACATGGGTATATGTGGAAATTGTATTATTATTTGTAAATATATTGTAAGTGAAATTCCAAGTGTCATTAGTGGAATGTGAAAAATCACTATGTAATATGAAGATTCATGAGGGTAGTCAAAGAGTCAAAGGGGAATGAAAAGGTTCACCCCACCCTTTGTTATATAAATAATCTCATAACTCATGGTACATGCTTTTGGGAGCCAAGATTTTGGTTACGCATTGCTTAGAGAAGGCTTGGAGAGTATTGCGATGAGCCTTGGCTTCTCCACAATGTAGAACACGTACATCTCTTTGGAGGAGCAGACGATGTTGACTATAATGTTCCACTATTAAGGCTAGTGGCTATCAATGGTGTATGTATGGATGGAACTTTCACGTAATAATATAACCGAGCTAGCATGTTTTCATGCATTTGTTGTTATTGTAGTTCAACTATTCTGGTTACTTTAGCAATGTATGTTATTTAACTTACACATTTGTGTATGAACTAATTGTATGCAATTGTATGAATCTTGTTGGAGATGTGTTGTTGTATTAACCCACCACTTTGGATTGTAGACTATTCCACCTCCAGCTTATGTTGTCATTTTGCTCATGTGTTCCTTTCAGGCTGCAAACTATTACAGGCTTCTAAGGGACACACTTGCTTTCCCCTCTGTGTGTTAGAACCCCCAAGCATTTCACTTGGCTCGCTACAAGGTCACACACTTGCTTCCGACAAAGTTATCATACTTACCTCTATGCACTACCACAGTCAATGCACTACTTTACTACCCACTACTGGGACTCCTACTCCAAATGATCTGAGGTCTAGTTGGGACTTCTTACGGGGGAGATCCCCTGACATGTTGGTGGGTCTATCGCCGTCAACATTTCTGGTGCTAGAAGGGGGGCCAGATGACAAGCTGAGTCCTCAAAGTCTGTTTTGAATCTCTGCACATCATTCATGACTTACATTACAATCTCAACTCCGACATGTTTTTCTCATGCACATGATTTCGAAGTGTTAGAGGATGTCATTGATGACTTGTCACAAATAAAGTATGACAGTGAAGGCGAAGTAGCCTTGCTAAGACACAGAGTTGCCTTCGTAGGCTTTTGTTAGAGGAATGAAGTCCCTTCAGATGACATTGCCTGTGGGCTGTTCGCTTACACGTTCGATGGGCATGTTGGTCAATGGTGTCACACATTGCTTGGAAACTCTATTCACTCATATGATCACATGATTGGAGAGTTGATATGTTCTTTCTATCGTTATGACTGTAAAGTACTCAATAAAAAAAATTCGAAATTACAGAAAGCACCTAATGAATCTATTGCGCAATTTTGGGACTGCTTCTGTAATCTCGCTTTTCAAATCCCTGAAGATGAAATTGATTGGAAATTTATTAAAGAAAGGTTGCATTATATTCTTCATGTATCTGCAAATCCGCATGAGTTGGAATTATTTGAACTCCTCCCAGTATACCTCGATGTTAGAGTTTCCAAATCTAAGATGGACAAGGTTGTTATCATAAGTGACCCTCCATCCTCTTCTCATGAAATAACTCTATCTCCACAGGATGAGGTAGGAGAAGTTACGAACCCATTTGTTGAGATATCACCTCCTCCCACCCCACCTTCTTTGGATATCTACGCATTTTTGGACTTTACCCTTGATGGTTGTCACGAGGTCTTTTCTTCTTAACCTCCATCCTTTGGTTCGTTTGATCCTCCAGATTCTATTATGTTGTGTTCAACCGTTTCAGACTCCATCTCTGTTGTTCACGAGGATCAAGTTGTCAACAAAGTTGGTGTTAAGCAACCAACCCGTGCTAGCATTTTTGATGAATATGTGTGGGAACCTAAAGAAGAACCTGTAGTGAAGGACGACCTCCTTTTATCTGCACCTCATCCAATTTTTACTCACATCTTTTGTGATTCTTCCATTTCTATTTTTTCTTATGAAAATTCATCCATGGATGTTTCTACTTCCAATCATTCACATGACACACACGATGTCAGTTCGTCATTTGATTGGGGAGAGGAACAATATTTATTTTCGAATCCACCCAATCTGCCATCTTTTCTTTCTAGAAATTCAAAAGGTGAAAAATTATGTTTCTCATCAACTCCTCTGTATGATTTGTCAGATCATGAGGATGTTGATGTACATATTGAATTTTCTGATCATGGATGTTATGATCTCTTCACTCACTCATTCGATCATGATGTTGATTCACTTGCTGTTGATCTTTCTAAGACACTGGTCTTCGATGATCTACCTGCTGATGAAGTGGAAACCCCTCAAGCTGTCGAGACACTTTAGCCCGAGCTAATGGTTATGTCAGTTTCTCGCAGCCCTGAGGATAGTTCCACTTTCGATCATACATCTATTGAAACACCCTAGTCTTCTCATCACTCTCATGTTTGCATTGAAAATCAATATAGTATACAAATGTCACATCCTCCACCATAATTACACGATCCTACCGCTCATGCATTGGAGAAATCATATGTAGCATGTCATGTTGCTAAGCGAAAGTTTCTTCTTTCTGCATGTTTGTTCGTTTGTCAAGATCAAAAGAGTGTGCATGTTTGTCACCTGCGCTCATTGTGATGCAACACCATGGTATGTCTACATAGTGTTTGTCATGCAGTTTTACTCTTTTCTTTTCTATGGATGCATTTAAACTTCAAGCGAGTTGGTTTTCATTATTTTATCTTTCTTTCTTGCTTGTTTTCTTTAATATCTTTCTTGTTAACCATGCCTTCACCGACACGGGCCAACCAATGAGCCAGTGGATGCATTGGAAATATCACTTCATGTGAGAATGCCCACTGTCTAGCTTAGGAGTAGGAGTAATGTTTTCTTTCTTTTTTTGCTTTCACTTGCTTTATTTTCTTTCGTTTTACTTATGTCCTTTTCTTGATTTTTTGTTTTCTTGTTTACGCACCCGTAGGATTAGTTTCCCATGAAACTGTGTTGGCTTCTTAAGACAAGCAGGGTGAAATATAAGAGGACTTGTACAACTATCAACATTTGGTTATCTATCTATTCCACCTCTTTATGAAGATCTTGTGTTTTTTCAGTCGATGACACCCTAATGGAAAATATGTTTTTTTCAGAGTGAGTCCTAGTGAAAACAAAATGCTTGCACTTCAACTAGTACCGCCTACTTTAATTGGTTTTCTATTTTCGGTTAACCCTTGTCAACCCAGTCAAGTAGAGTAAGGTGAGTGGGAAAACCTTAACAAGTATGTCAGAGGTATATATATAACATCCTTCTATGAAGCGACAACCTCTTCTTCTCTCAATAAGTCGGGATCCCTCTTTCGCCTCATGAAATAAATAAGTGCCTATGCACAATTATATGAAAAATGAAAAATGAAAAAATAAAATAAAAGTGAAAGAAGAGAAAGGATTCCTGTGTAGAGAGGTTAAGCAAGTAACTCCACCGGGGTAGTGTCCAGGGTTGTTGGCAGCGGAGCAATGCTTGTGTTCCTGAAGTGAGTCCATCGGGTATTGTCCAAGCCTGCTGGCAGTAGAGTAACACCAGAGATGAAACATTAACTTTGACAGTCTATATTACTTATGCATCAATATATCCCTCACCCCCAATCAAAACAACGCAGTTGACTTGGCTTGGTATGTGTGCTGATCGATCAACTGAATCACAGGGACTATATCCTTAACTCAAGCTAGTGAGGAAGCCATGACAGTCAAAGAATCAAACAATACTTTCGGAGGAGTTAAACTCGCTTTACACGAGACAATCGCCCTCCAAATTTTTGCCTTCGCTTTGTTTTGGAGCCTCCCTACTTAAATATCAACAACTTTTCTTGCACTGCCTAGGTACTTTTGCTTCCATTTGAGTTTATCTTTTACTTTACAACTTTTGTTTTCCTACTTGCTTTGCTGATTAACCACAAGCTGACCTCCCTGTGACTTGGTTACAATCCGGTTCTTGCACTACCTTGGCAATTTGTGCAGTCCTAGAGGGAAACTAGCCTTGCACTCAGGAAATGAGCAGTTCAACCCAACGGTGAGCTTTAGCTCTAGAAATATGCAGACCCAGTTGGAAAATTTTCTTTAGTCGGGAAACTGTGTAGAGCATGAGAGGCAGCCAGAGCCAATCAATCCAGGAATTGCGTAGAAGCATTCCTTCAGCTGAATAAGTTGCCTGGTGCCCCCCAGAACTGTGCAATTTATCCATGCATGCATTGCATCCCTTCCCAAAAAAATAAAAAAGAAAAGAAGTGAAAAAGCATCCCTAAAAAATAGGAATCTATTTTTAGTAGTTGGAGTTACAGTTGAGTTAATTTTAGAAACTGCCGCCACTTATTGCTTTTTCCTAAATTTTTGGCCTTCATGTCATAAACCCTAAATCAATAATATATTTAATGGGCACCACCAGAGCTTATTTTCAAATTTGATCTTTTAGCTCTGGAATTCTAGAGGCATCTAGGAACCTTCGACATAGTCGGCACAATTTTTCCGGTTAAGTTTTTCTTTTCTTGTCTTTTGCAACTTTTTTTATCTCATTTGTTTCCTTGGCTTGTATGAGTGATGTTTTGCCTATTTTATTGAACAAACACTAGCATTTTGATTTGTTTTAGCTTGTAGAAGTTTTTTTTTAAGTTTTTCATTACCTTTCCTGAGCGTTGCATGCATAACCCAGTTTTTGCACTAATAGTCACCGTTGCGGCAAATCTCCCCACAAGCTTCATTTTTCTTCTTATTGACTGATTCCTGCATCTGTTTTGATTACATGCATCACTATTCACTCAAATTTGCACCAACCATTGTACAGACATTCATATCTACTCATTTACAAGTTTCCCTTAGGTAGATCTGAGCTTCCTTGGCCCAGATCTAGCTCTTCCCGGCATGCACTGCATATTTTTGGATCTCACAGCCCTACCTTGTCTCTAGAAATTGCACATAGGCTGCCAGTGATAGGCTTTAGCTGCGCATTGCACATTTCCAAGAGCTAGTACCAAAGTCTTGCTCATAGGGATTGCATAATGCATAGTCCCAGCCAACATCAAAGCCATATTGAACTGTGCATTGCGTAGTTCCAGTCATTAGGAAGCCACACTAAACTGCACATTACCCAGTCCCTGTCATCGTCACCTCTCACTAGTAGTTGGGAATGTGCAATGCGCAGATCTAGCTGACAGTCCCTCACCTCTATAAGTCAAAATTGCGCAATCTTGCCCAGTAGTTGCCTAGTTTGTTGCATGATTGGTCCTTGAAGTGATTTTTTATTTTAAGCTGACATTTGCATGCCATGAGTGTCCTCTCTATCTCTAGGTACAATAGTTGTTGAGAAACTTCTCAGCAGTACAAGCAACATGGTTTCCAAGAGAGCTAGATCAAAGGATACTGTAGAGAGCAACACTAGAGATGTAGTTGAACATATGTCAATGAACTTACCAGTCTATGTAGACACACAATTGTTCATAGAGAAGGACATGAACATTACATGGCAACAAATAAAGGACATATTTGCATGCAACTTCAAGCAAGATCTGGAATATCGACATGTCTATGTCAACATCCACAAGTGAGGCTTGTACAAGTTTGCATGCAGGTACCCACTCTTCCTATGTGCGGAGATCATTCACTAGATTGTCTCACATACCGATCCTGAGATTATGACATTGAGTAGTGCAAGTGGAACACAACTTGCTACCATCAAGACACAAAATTATCATTAGCTGTATCACTTACCACAACCAGTGAACCACATGGATTGCACTCTTCTTTACTCCCAACAACATGTGAACACTAGAGACATCATGAAGCATTGGGTAAAAGAGCCATCGAAGTTCATGTCGACACCCAATTAGGTCTACAAGACTAAGTCACACAGGAAGGCCTACCAACTCTTGATCTTCTTTTCATGCCCCCTATATGGTCAATGGAGCACAAAGACATTTTTGTAGAGTTGGGTGGTTGTGTTGGATCAGTTGGAAAATGAAGGAAGGCCATTCAACTGGTTAGACATGTTGGCTCTTCAGCTGAAAGTGCATGTGTCTAATGCCTAGAATTCGCCTAAGTACGAGAAGGAGTTATTCTATATGTCTACATACCTGCTTGATGCGATTTGTTCCCAACAAAAGTTTCTTGGAATGGGTTGGACATGGACACCATCAGATGATTCTGTGAACATCTATTGCAAATTTCTCTCTTAGTGCATATATCGAGGAGTCATGGTGAGGCTATTTGACCACTTCATCACCCTGGTTTACAAGATGATATTCGAACAAGATCCACCTTGCATGTTCCAAGAAGCAATGAAGGCATTGCTTAACATTTTATATTGGTATGCCTCACCCGGTGGCACCTTCATTAGGATGTATGGCTAAGAGAAGCCTCCGCGTGTACTACCTAGGTTCTCCACGGATAAGTTGGTCGTGCAAGAGGTTGCGTATCACATCTCCCCAGACATTAGGGGAATTTTGAGGTCTAAAATGGGCCTCCTAAGAAAAATGTACAACCAAAATAAACTTTATAAGAACCAATAGGATTCAAGATGATGATGTCAACGATGGAGATGATTCACCATTTGCCAGTAAAAAGTAAAAATATAAAAATAATAAAATAATAAAATAATAAAACTACTTTTTCAACTCATATTTTCAACTTATCTCCCTAAGTTTTTACTCAAATTTCGAGCAGGAATACTCGTTGGATGCAAAATCTAATTCCTCATCCAAGGAGTACCCATGTTGAATACTTTTGATGGACCCTGATACTCAAAAAATGAGAAATACATGAAAACACGTGATTGCAATAACGTTTTTCATGTGTTTCTCAATTTTCATGTAGCAGGATCCATTGAAAGTATGAAACATGGGTACTACTTGGATGAGGAACCAAATTATGTATCCAAAGAGTGTTTCCACTCAAAATTTGAGTAAACCCATAGAGAGATAAGTTGAAAAAATAGTTTTTTATTTTTTCCCTCTAAATTTTGATGATGTAATCTAATCTTATTTTATTATTTCCACTATTATTTTATAATCTCCCTAGGAGGCCCATTTTGGACCTCAAAATTCCCCTAATGGTTATCAAAAACACTGCACAAGAGGAAGAAGGAACCATGACCTGCTCTTCCTTTGCAGATTGGATTGTATGAGATCTAGAGCTTGAAGCATGTGGATGCCGAGGTCGAGGACTTGAAGAAGTTTGAGTTTGGCATTAAGAGTTCCAATCCGTATGAGCCCCACTACATATGAAAGAACCACTGTGTAAAGGTGTATTATCCATGGATCCATGGGACATGTCATTGGCTAGAGGAAGACCCTTGGAGGTATTGCTACAAATCCTTTAGGCTTAATGAACCCGTCAACATGGCTATAGAATGGAAAGCAACTCTGCAGGAAACAACACCATAGGAAGAAACAACAACAACAACACTAAGCAGCAAATTGGTGCAGGATTAAGGCAAGAGGAAGATTGTTGAGAGTGTAGAGGCTTAGCAAAGCTACAAGTTTAGAGAAGGTCCTCTTGTTGAGAAAGTAGCTTTGGAAATATAGGCGAAGAGGCGACACCACGAAAGGAGAGTAGAACAGAGGAAGATAGAGAAGCAAATGTTGGAGGATGCAAAGAGAAAGATGCAAGAAATAGAGAAGAATCTGAAACAAGAGAAGAAGCTAAGGAGGAGAGAAAGGGAAGAGAAGCAGAAATAGGAATAGGAGGAAAGGTAAGGCATAATGACAGAGAAAACTGCGCCTATATAGGTTGAGGAGTCAGAGAAGCCAATAGATGAAGAAGAGGGTGAGTAGGTGTAGGTTCGGGAACTTGCTCAACAAATTAAGCAGATGGTTGAAGCAACAAACATGGGGTTGGAATAAGAACCATAGGACAAAGACATCAACCTCATGCCAAGAACATCTAAGGTCACACCTCACTCTCTGCCATCTCCAGAATCAAATTCAGTCCTGAGCGAGCAAGGAGATGTTGTTCTCCTTGATGATGATCTGGTGATGGATGTGTACAATCTATCATTTGATGAGTCACAACAAAGGATTGTACATGCGCGAAAAAATCATCTCCCGGATGATCACGGATCACCTGTGCACATAGAGTAAAGGTTGATTGTCTTAGACGTTAGAAGACATCCAGCTACCATGGCCAATGCTTCTAAGGCTTATGCAGAATCCACGAGTTCAATGGTCAAGTTCTTGATAGTAGAGAATGATCGGATGACAAAGGAATTGCAAGAGGCTAGGCAGAGAACAAAACAGTCCACAAGATTTACTATGTAAGATATGAGAAAAGCGATATTTGCTGAAGTATCAACTCTTGAGACCACCATGTAGAAACTGTATGGCAGATTTGCCACTGTACATAAGGCGATTGTCCATCTATATGGTTTTTAGCAACAGTGCATGAAGATAACCCAAACTCTCAAAGACATCCAAGCTGCTGTTATGCATGTACAATAGTGGACAATGAGGTACAAGGGAGCCTCACTTTACTTGCAGAATACAATGAAGCCACATGAAGAGCTAGACAAAGCACGGATTCAAATGTTAATCCAGAATTATTAGCATCTCCCTTCGCTCTTCAACAACATTGAGGCTTCCTATGCATGGTTGTTCAAGAGTTTGGATGTCATAGTGAGGACAAACATGATCCCCTCAACCAGAAACCTCACTCAAGGCATGAAGAAGAACCAAATCCTGTTGGAGGTCGAAAGGTACATATAGAAGTTGATGCGAGAGGCCACCTAAGATGACTTGCATCTAAGCACATAAAACATGTAGAAGTACATCAGTGGTCCAACCACACTCAGAACAATGTTGTGCATGCTTCAAGATGAGCTTGATAGAGGTTCCAGAACCATATGCCTGAAAACCATGGATGCAAGATTCCACTTCAAGAAAGACATCACCAAATAGTATAGGGACACAATAACACTGTACCAAGTTTGGTATCAATTCGTAACCAAAGACCATCCAGAGGATGTTGCTGAGTTGGTCTTTCCCTAAGACCCTGAGTGATGATGTTTGTCTTGTTAGGTCAACTTAAGCCTATTTTGTCCCACATGGGTATATGTGGAAATTGCATTATAATTTTTAGATATATTGTAAGTGAAATTCCAAGTGTCATTAGTGGGATGTGAATAGTCACTATGTAATGTGAAGAGTGATGAGGGTAATCAAAGAGTCAAAGGGGATTGCTAAGGGTCACCCCACCCTTTGTTATATGTAGAACCTCATAACTCATAGTACACACTTTTGGGAGCCAAGATTTTGGCTAGGCATTGCTTAGAGAATGCTTGGAGAGTATTGTGACGAGACTTGGCTTCTCCACAGTGTAGAGCAAGTACATCTCTTTGGAGGAGCAATCGATGTTCACTATAATGTTCCACTATTAGGGCTAGTGGCTATCAATGGTGTATGTATGGATGGAACTTTCACTTAATAATATAAGTAAGCCAATACATTTTCATGCATATGTTGTTATTTTAATTCGACTATTCTGGTTACTTTAACAATGTATGTTATTTAACTTATGCCATTTTGTATGAACTATTTTGTATGCAATTGTATGAATCTTGTTGGAGACGTGTTGTTGTATTAACCCATCAATTTGGATTGTGGACTATTCCATTTCCAGCTTGTGATGTCATTCCGCTCGTGTGTCCCTTTCAGGTTGCGTACTATTATAGGCTTCTAAGGGACACACTTCCTTTCCCCTCCATGTGTTATAACCCCCATGCACCTTACTTGATTCGCTGCAAGGCCACACACTTTATTTTGAGAAAGTTATCATACTTACCTCTGCATGCTATCATAGTCAAGGCACTACTTTACTACCCACTGCTAGGACTCCTACTCCAAACGGTCAGAGGTCTAGTTGGGACTTCTTATCGGGGAGATCCCCTGACTTGTTGGTGGGTCCAACACCATCAAAACATTCACGACCTTGATGGAGAGATTCAAATCAACATAACTCTCAACGACCGAATTTTAAGTAGATATGCATCTATCCTTGCTTACCATGCCCTAGGTGCTTGCTTCAAACCATATAGGGCCTTCTTAAGTCTGCAAACATGAGAGTCCCTACTATTAACTTCAAAGAATTTAGCTTGTTCGATGTACACTTCCTCACCAATAGTCCCATTCATAAATTTTGTCTTCACATTCATTTGATGAATATTCCACCCCATTGTAGTAGCCAATGAAACCAACGATCTAATGGTAGTGTATCTTGCTGTAGGTGCAGAGGTTTTTTCATAATCAATGCCTTCCTTTTGAAAGAAACCCCTTGCAAGGAATATTTATTTGTACATGTATATACTTCCATCAACAACATGTTTGACCTTATAGATCCATTTAGATGTGAAAACCGATTTGTCACTAGGTCTAGGAACAATTTTCCAAACCCCATTATTCATGATGAATTGATATTCTTTCCGCATTGATTTCTTCCAAACCTCTTGATGTGCAGCTTCCTTGAATGTAAATGGTTCAATTTCAATCAATTTCATAATATATGAAACATAACTAGAATATCTCTTTGATCTCTTTCTTTCCCTAAAGGTTCCTTTCGTAGCTTCATGTCCTTCAACATCTTCTAATATAGCTTTCAACCAATTTGGCCTTTTCCTTGTGGTTGGGATGACCACCGATTGAGTAGGCTCACTTTGTCCTTCTTCTTTGAGATTTGTAGTAGATTTTAAATTATGAACTTCTTCTTCTTCAAATATGGGAACTTATTCGTCATCATAATCAATAGGAATATCTTTTGATTTCTTGTATGTTTTACTTTCATCAAATATGAAATCCCTGCTTACTTCAATATATCTTCCTTCCTTGATGCAGATTCTATATGCTTTTGAATAGAAACTATATCCAACGAATATTCCCTTGATACTTGTAGAGTCCATATTCTTTCGCTTGTCTTTCGGAACATGGATATACGTTGGACTTCCAAAGATTCAGAGGTGATCCACACTCAAATTATTTCTTATGAATACTTCTTAAGGTGTTGTATAATCAAGAATCTTACGAGGACTTCTATTTTGAATGTATATGGCTGTCCCTGCTTCTCCCCATAAGAAATTTGGTAGGTATTGATCAAGGAGCATAGTTCTAATGCCTTCTACAATTGACCTATTCTTCTTTTTGGCCAATCCATTTTGTTCAAGATAATAGGGAACAATGAGATCCCTCTTAATACCTGCTTCCTTACAATATGGAATCAAGTCCTTAGATGTGTATTCCCCACCATTGTCAGACCTCAAAATTTTTATCTTTCTTTAGGTTAGTGTTTCCACTTCAACCCTAAAATCCTTGAACTTATCAAATACTTAACCTTTTGTTTTGAGAATGTACGGCAATGTCTTTATAGAATGGTCATAAATGAATGTCACATAGTAGAGATGACCTCCAAGTGATTTGTGAGACATGAGCCCACACACATCAGAATGGATGAGGTCTAATATCTCTTTAGACCTAGTTTCACTATCATGAAATGGATTTCTTGTATGTGTTTCCAAAGAGCATCCCTTGCACACACCTTCATGATCTAACTTCCTATTAGGAATACCATGAACTAGTTGACTAAGAGTAAGGATGTCTGTATAATGTAGATGACCATACCTCCTATGCCACAAATCAATGGGGCTTATTTCCATATGAACCAAAGCTTGAGGAGGTGGTGTAATGACTCTATAAAGACTTCCTTCATGCAATCTAATAACCATAGATTTATCAATGCTAGAATCTTTTCCCCAAATGAATACTTTTCCATCAACAAAAGCAATTCTTTCCCCTCCATCTTCTAAACAAGAAATAGAAAGAAAATTCTTTTTCAAACCTGGAAAATATAGAATGTTGTTGAGGTGTAGCTTCAATCCATTATCCAACTTCAATGATGTTGATCCTAGGCCTCTAACAACATATATTTTTTTGTCACCCAATTCTACTACATGAGAAGATGAATCCTTTGATAGTGTATGAAGTTGTTTTCTTTCTCCTGTCATGTGTCTCGATGCTCCACTATCAATGATCCATGCATTTTCATCATTAAGAGGTCCTATAAGAGCAGCTAAGAATCCTTGACTTTTGACCTTGTTGAATAAGTAGTAGCTGACCTTCTTGATCCATCTTCCAGCAGTGTTGATACCCATTCTTATGTAGTTCATCAAAGAGGGAGAATCCATGCCAACAAAGTGATCTTCAACTCTTCCTAACCTTAGCTCTGATACCATGTTGGAAAATCAAAGCAGTTATATTAGGGTTTGATTATCCTTTCTTGATAATTACTTGTGAGTGTGTTGTCTTCTTTGACTTCTTTATTATCTTATCTTTCATCAAGCAATTACCATATTATTTGTGTATGAAGATCAAAAAACAAGAGACATAAGATGGAGGCATTTTGCTAGGGAAAACCCCCCATCTAGGGGAAAATGCAGTCAAGAAAATTCTTCCTTTCAATAGTATTCCTTTAGACTCTTTACCCTAGACAAATAACAAACCTTCCCTCCACACGAATTCAGCCTCCTAGATCTTCGACCTCCTTTCCAACAACTTCGACTAGGCAACAACTTCCGACATCAATAAAACTGGGAAGTCTTTGATCTTGCAAACAAGGTCATGAGACAAAGAGAGAGGGGCACCAAAAGTTCGATTTTCTTCTGTTGAAAATATAAACAATAAATATTAAAAATAACATCAAGAAAAATCCTAATTTAATTTGTCCTTGAATTAAATTGGGAATTAAATTGCAATTCTAATTTTCATAGCAACTTGTAATAGTTAACTAAGTTAATTTGACTTAGTTGACTCAGTTAATTCGATTTGGGAGTTTATCTAGAGTCATGTAGAGTGGTTCCTAATTTTTAGGGTCCTAGGTTGAGCTCTTTTGAGTTGTAATTATTTATTTGAGTTTAACTGAGTTAAATTTAGTTAAACTAGTTCTAATTGATGGAGAATTAGTGGGAAATCCTGTAGTGGGGTGTAACCAAGACTGCTCAACCAGTAAACTGAAGATTCACTCATAATTAACTCATGCATGTAAGATTAGAGAAAGACCCAGTTGAGATTGGAGTTAAGGGATAGTGTACTATCTATTGTAAAATTATCTAAATTAAAGAGATGGTGCATGCAATCAGAAGAGGGCCTAAAATAAATCATTCCTTAATTAGAAAACTCACTAATTTTAGCCATTCAAATTGCCTTTAAAAGGAGAAATGAAGGCATAAGTTTAATCATTGTTTTGGTGAGCACGACTTGGTGAGACCAAGCAATAGGATGCACAAGTTTGTGCATGGAGATTGTGAGATAAAGGTGTGCCAAGAGAAGCTTGTGCACAAGTTGGTAGTGAGATAGATAAAGATAGTGCGGATGTTGCTCGGGCTTGAGCAAGGCATTGTAATCTTCTCATATTTTCTGATTAATGCAATATACAAATATCAAGGTTTTTAGCTGTGGCTTTCCCCATAAAATTATTGTGTTATGTGTGATTGAATTCTTTCTCTTTTATGCTTCGTGATTTCATCGATCGTTTATTGTTTCCACTGATGAGTAGAGTAGATTCAAGTCAATTGCTTTAGCATATTATAATTTGCATTTTGAATCTAGAAGGAATTTCTACATGGTATGAGAGCTAGATCTGTGGAAATCTCTACATGGTATCATAGCTATATTTGTAGAAATTTTCTACATGGTATCGGAGCTGAAACCATAATATAAGAGAATAATTTGAAGTTGTCCTTGTAGATTGACAAAGCTCTAGTTCAAGGTAGATCCAAAAGACCCTATGTGCAGACTTCTTAATGGAGAAAGAAGGTTGATAGTGGGCAGATCAATGATCCACTGTTTAGTGACACAAAAAGGAGTTTTGATCATTGATATTGGTAGATTGAGAAGCAACGAGATTTTCCACAAGGAGATCGAGACTCAGAGGGAGAAACCCTATGGAAGCTAGTACTTCAAGATTTGGGGAGATCAGACTCATTATTGTAGTAGTTACAGTAGAAGTGCGAAAGTAGCAGGAAAGCAATAGAAGCAACAATATGAGTAGATCAGATTTGGTTCATGCATGCAAAGCCTTGAGGAGGAAGGCAAAGACTAGAGATTTGGTGGTTGAGAGGGAGCATGTTAGACCTCTCAAAATGCAACCTCAGAAGCAACCTCAACAAGTTGTGGAGCATCCACAATTGGAGAAACAGAGAGGAGACCAAGTGGAGACATCCATTCAAGCAGAGACCTCTAGTAAGGGGAAATTTCGAGCCAAGTGGGTAGAGGGAGCACATAGAGCCATACCTACAGGTGTGAGGTGGGGCAATATGAAACCAATAGTCCCAAGAGTTGCAAAAATTTGGGCAGGGTCCATTGAGGTGTGTTTGTCTCATGGATCATTACCTTGCTATGGGGGCCCACAGAATTCAGTAGCAGGAGGATCAATGTTAGTCAGATACATAGGAGTGTAGAGAAGTGTTGATAGTAGAGGAGGAGGCTCAGTAGAAGAGTCAACAACAACACATTTTTTCCCAATAGACAGTTGTAAACACAGTTGATTCAATTTATTTTGTTTGTTTTGGATGCTTTTTGGTTACAGATGTTACAGTAGCAACAACAACAGTGACAAGTGTTGCATGCATAACATTTCAAAGGTACTGGATTGGGATAGAGTTGAATCCCTTTCATGTTGAGAGGGAGTGTTGAAAATAATAACAAGAAATGTTATAAATAACATCAAGAAAAATCCTAATTTAATTTGTCCTTGAATTAAATTGGGAATTAACTTGTAATTCTAATTCTCATAGGAACTTGTAATAGTTAACTATGTTAATTTGACTTAGTTGACTCAATTAATTCGATTTGGGAGTCTACCTACAATCATGTAGAGTGGTTCTTAAATTTTAGGGGCCCAGGGTGAGTTCTTTTGATTTGTAATTATTTAATTTAGTTTAAATGAGTTAAATTCAGTTAAAATAGTTCCAACTGATGAAATAATTAGTGGGAGAGTAGTAGGGTGTAACCAACAATGCTCAACCAATAAAATGAAGATTCACTCATAATTAACTCATGCATGTCAGATCAGAGAAATACCCAGTTGAGATTAGAGTCTAGGGACAATGTAATATTGGTTGTAAAATCATCTAAATTAAACAAATGGTGCATGCAATATGAAGAAGGCCTAAAATAATTCATTCCTTAATTATAAAACTCACTAATTTTAGCCATTCAAATTTCCTTTAAAAGGAGGGATGAAGGCGCAAGTTTAATCATTGTTTTGGTGAGCACGAGTTGGTGAGACCAAGAAATAGGAAACACAAGTTTGTGCATGGAGCTTGTGAGAGAAAGGTGTGCCAAGGGAAGCTTGTGCACATGTTGGTAGTGAGATAGATAGAGATAGTGCAGAGGTTGCTCGGGCTTGAGCAAAGCATTGTAATCTTATCATATTTTCTGATTAATGCAATATATAAATATCAGGGTTTTTAGCTGTGGCTTTCCCTAGGAAATGATTGTGTTATGTGTAATTGAATTCTTTCTCTTTTATGCTTTGTGATTTCATCGATCATTTATTTTCCCCACTAATGAGTAGATTAGATTCAAGTCAATTTTTTTAGCATATTACAATCTATAGTTTGAATCAACAAGGAATTTCTACATGGTATCGGAGCTATGTAGAAATCTCTACATGGTATCAAAGCTAGATTTGTAGAAATTTTCTACATCTTCTTCTCCTTAGACTTCCCCAAACTTGCACTTCTATCGTCTTCCTTAGACCCAATTCATCCTACTTCACACTTCTCCAGCTACTCTTGATATATTGAACTAACTTGAGATGAGATTCTCCAAATGACTTCGACTTGCTTGTATTTATAGGCTCCATGTGACATCAAATAGTGTCCTTAGGCCAACTTGATCTCTTCTAGGCCGAGTTGGTGTGAAGGATACATAAATCATATTTAACTCAATAGTAAACCTTTTTACATGATTCAAAATCCCAAGAAGGGCCTCTTTGAATATACAATTACTCTGTAAACTCAATATTAATCCTAGGAGTCCATAATGGGGATTTTGACTAATAAAATGATGATCCAAGCATGAAACCCATACTTTAATGAGTCATTGTTACAATAATAAAAATGATTTTCTTTATTCTTTTGAAAAATACATTAAATGAAGACCAAACCTAGCTACAATTTCTAACATTCTAACATCATATTGCTAGTATAAAGAATGTCATCTACATAAAGGCATACAATAAGAATTTTACCTTCATGAGCTTTGGTATACAAGTTGGCTCATGGTTTCTTTTGCAAAAACCACATTTGATGAGATAGGCGTCGATGCGACTATACCAAGCTCTTGGAGCTTGCTTCAAAGCATATAAATATTTCTTCATTCTGTCTAATTTATGTTCTTGTCTTGGAACTTCATAACTAGGAGGCTACTCTACATAAACTTATGCCTGCAATATAACTTCTTCCATTTGTGATGAGTTGTTGTGGATAAGATGGTTCTGATAGTGTCTAACCTTGCTACAGGAGAAAAATTTTCACCATAGTCGACACCAAATTGTTGTGAGAATCCTTTGGCAACCAGCCTTGCCTTATGTTTCTCAATTTCTCCTTTTTCATTTAGTTTGGTCTTATATACCCATTTTACATCAATTTTGGTTTTGTTTGTTGGGAGATCAACTAATTCCCAAGTTTGGTTCTTCTCTATGGCAACAATTTCTTCCTTAATTTCATATACCCAATGATTTTCTTTAACTGCTTCTTCAAAATGGGTTGGTTGACATGAAAGAAATGCAAACATATTCTGCTGGTCAAACTCATGCTCCCGCTCATATATTTCTCTGATGCTTCTTGTTTTTTGAATGTCTTCTGAAGATGTGGAATCAACAGTGGATTCATTGGTTGAATATGTACCATTTTTGAAATGGTATGAATATTATTGAACCTGCAATCTTGGTGGTTGTGGTGGATAAAAAGTCTAATTTGAAGCTTCATCAATATGATTAAACCAAGATTTATTTTAAATTTTTTTAACATCTCTGCTTAAAAAAAACTTCTTGGTAACTAGATTATAAAGTTTGTAGGCCTTTGAATACTCACTATATCCTATGAAAATACATATTTCACTCCTCTCATCAAGCTTCTTTCTTAGCTACTCAGGAACATGTAAAAATGCTAATGATCCAAAAACTCTAAAGTGAGATACATTTACCTTTTTACCATCTCATGCTTCTTGAGGTACTGTATCTTGGAGACTGATCATTGGAGATCTGTTGAGAACATACATTGCTGTCAAAACTACTTCAGCCCAATAGTTGTTTGACAACTTCTTCTCACGAAGCATACATTTGGCCATGTTCATAATCGACTGATTTTTCCTTTCTACACCTCTATTTTGTTGTGGAGTATATCTTGTTGTGTTCTACATCATGGTTCCTTTCTGTTGACAAAAAGCTTTGAAGTCATTGTAGCTATATTCTCCTCCTCTGTTGGATCTGAGTACTTTCAAAGGATTTCCACTCTACTTTTCTACTTCTGCTTTGAACTCTTTAAATCTTGAGAAAGTATCTGATTTATTTTTAAGAAAATACACCCATTTCCTGCTATAATCATTAATGAATGTAAGAAAATAAAGACTGTCAACAATGGATTGTTTTTGCATTGGGCCACGTATATCTAAATGGAATATCTCTAAAGTCTCTTTTGCTCTATAAGTATATGTGGGGAAACTATCTCTTTTAAGCTTGGATAGAACACAAATTTCACAATTACAATTTTTTTCATTCATAGTAGGGAGACCAATGATGATTGAATGTTTCTGAAGTAGACTTAGACTCTTGATTGGGATGTGTCCATACCTTGAATTGCATAGATGAGACTCATCTATTCTTGACACATTGTGGACTAAAGACTATGAGAGATTTTGATTTCTAAGAGTCAATGGAAACATCATATTCTTGGTTTTTTCAAACCTTTGCTATCAATCTTCTATTGGGAGTTTGTCATAGATATCACATGTGTTCCCTTTAAATATTACATCATAACCATGTTTCGTCAATTGCCCTATACTAATAAGGTTATGCTTCATATGTGGAACATACTGAAAATCAAGTATGTATTTGTGATGATTCTATTTTGTAAGAATAGGGACAATACCTTTCCCTTCAGATTTAATACAAGAATGATCTCCAAGAGTAATTTATGATGTTATGGAAGCATCAAGATAATAAAGAAAATTTTTGTTACCTGTCATATGATCGTTGTAGCCACTGTCCAACAACCAAAGGACCTTATTGTGAGTGTGTTAAAAAAGGTGGCAAGAAAGAAACATTGTCTAAGAGGATTCTCCTTCATTGTTGGAGAGATGGAAACTTCCTCTTTGTTGATCTAACTATTTCTTTCTACATTCATGTTCATAATGCCCAAATTTCTTGCAGTAATAACATTTGACATTAGAGTTGCTCCATGTTTTGCTTCTCTGAGTTTGGTTTTGTGGAGGTCTCCACTACTCTACCGCATGATGATGTTTTGATTTGCCTCTACCTCAGTTGCTTCCACATCTATATCCCCTGTCTCCGCCTATACCAAAAGAGAGTTGTTATTTGAAATATTGTTGCATGGAATATTATGCAAAGTTGAGTCTTGTTTCGTGTGTCATAAGTGATCGACTCAACCATTCTACAAAGATAGTTGTAAAATATTTGGATTCTAGAATGGCTGTTACAATCATGTTATATTTCTTGGGTAGGATTTGAAGGACTTTTTCAACAATTTTTTGAACAGTAATAGTTTCATCAATGAGTTTGATCTGATTGACTATTCCAATGACTCTACTCATGAATTGATCCACATTCTTTGTGTCAATCATCTTTAGGGTCTCGAACTGAGCTCTCAATATCTACAATTTGATTTTCTTCACTGTATCATTACCTTGTATGCAACTTTCAAGATTTATCAAGCTTCATTTGTTGTGGATGTGCCAATTATCTTGTCAAATTTAGAGTCATCGAATGAGTTTTGTATCCAACATTTGGCTCTGTGCTATTTCTTTTTGAGTTCAATCGATGTATTCCTTTAATTATTGGTCATTATCACCCATGCTTCTTGGGTCGACTCTACATAGGCGTTCTGAAGTGTATCCCAACACTCTTGGGCTTGCAAAATGTCTTCATTCTTAAAAATCAAAACTCGTATTTTCTTCCAAGCAAATTCGAGGTCTATGGCAAAGCACTAGAGCAAGCCATTTTTTCTGAATGCGAATGTGTGCGCATTTTTACTATCTCCTTTTCAAGACTTAAAAACAAAATCTCTTCAATAAAAAGATGCAACACCCCTCTATCTATCTATCTATCTATATATTAATATATATATATATATATATATATATATATAACTGCAAGTTTAATTTTTTTTGTTGTTGAAAAAAATGACAAACCCCTTTTGAAAAGTCTTATGCTTTCCTACAAAAGGATACCATTGAAATAACCCAATATTTCATATATCCCTTTAAAATCAAATAATTCATGAATCGAATAAAAGGCTTTTGGGTTTTGTTATTTACAAAACAATATAAAACTTTAAATAAAATGTGAATCCTTTTAATTCAAAAAATGTGGAGCCTTTGAAACTCTTTTGTCATTTTGCACCTTGATTAAAACGACGTATGCACCTTTGAAATTTTGACTTCGATAAGCCATTGATAAAACATATTATGACATTGATAAAATGTATTTGCATAACTCCAACTGATTTTTGTGTACAATTTTGCGCACTCCTTCAAGAAATGAGGTATAGAGTTTCTTTTAGATGAAATGCGAAACTGACACAGTTATCTCTCTTAATAGATGCGCAATTGACACACTTCGTCTTCTTAACAGGTGCAGAATTCAAGCTGCTTTCACAACTTCTCCTCAGCCTCTCATGACCCTTGCTCTTCTTTGTGAACTTAATTTTGTTTTGAAGCGCTTTTCTCTTTGGAGTCTTATTTGACCTGGTGCTTTGATACCATGACAAAGAATAAGGAGAAATTGCAAAGCGGAGATTGCTGTTCTCAATATTCAAAATAACTAAATAGATTACATTGAAAACATCAACAATAAAAGAATGGAGTAGAACTCGACTAATACTGAAGTAAAACTGAACTGTCTATGACACCTAGCAGACAAGAGAATCCAATGTGGTGACACCTAGCAAAAAATGAGATTAATATCTCAACAATTCTGGCAAAATTTTGATAAAATCCAACAATTGTTTTTGTAAATCTAGGTCACAGTTGTGAAACTTCAAGATTTTGAGTGCTCATGGGTTTTTGATGGTGCTAAATCCATTTCCACCATCAAAAACAATATTGAAACACTCCTATTTCCAATTTTTTTGAAAAATCCATTTTTAGTTGCCAAGGCAAATTTGCCACCTTTATTTTTATTTTTATTCATTTTTGTAATATATTAATTCTTAAGAAATATTTGTATAACCCTGTTGTGTTGTTCAAAACTAGATGGAGTGCATAATAATTCCTAACCAACATAAACACTTTTAGCGGGTTCTTACAAGAAAAATGGAGAAGCAAACATAGTGCACATATTGCTCAAAAACAATTCGTATTATTCCATTACAACACCTAGATACATGCCACATAAATAGTGTTCATGAGATCCAACATATTCCAAACAAGGAGAATATTGTTGAGAAAGTATCTCAACAAAAATCAACAACCAACAACCCAATCTCACCCATTTACTAATGTAAGCATTATTCAAGTCCTCCATTTAATGCTTACATTTACATCATTACAAATATTATTACAAAAGAATACAATTCACAAGTCACATATATTTGATTGTTCTTCCTCGACACTTATCCCCACTCCAAAGTCTCTCGTACAATGCTCTTTTCACCACCACAATATTCAATATTCACATTCAACTCATTTAAGACATAATCACCTCTGACCATTTTTGATTAACTTTGCATAATTGACGTTTCTCAATCTCCCGAAGGACAATCTCAATATTGGAATGTATCTAACAGTGAATTATACAACTGGTCTTTCTACACACATGGATCTCATAATATAACCTGTAACTAATGCTCTTGAATCCCAAAGCACACCAAGACCCATCAATTTATAACATACCTATACAATAAAATTAGCAATACATTCTCTCGGAACCTAAGAACGTTGAGAACCACTAATTTGAGCTATATTTCTCTGTTCAATAAATGGTTCTGCACCTTTTTACAAACAGACTTACAAAATGAAGCAACAAAGGATTTAACAAAGAAAGAAACATAACTCATGACAACAAAACCAATAACTACTCTCCTCCAAAAGGAAACTCTTCCACTTGCAAAGTGAAACATGGACTCGGCCAACACAACCTCATAAATAAATCAGATTTGCATTGGAGAAGGATCAATGCCACACTCGTTTAAGAAAGGTATATGCATGAATTGCAGGTGAGGGGTCTGAAAGAAGAGGATAGACTTATGTAATGAGGGGTCTGAAAGAAGAGGATAGACTTATGTAATGATGTAAATGTAAGCATTATTCCAAATTTCTTCAACGAGAGGGGATGTGGCAATATGCATAAAGGACCCTTGCAAAAACTATGCACACACACTACGTCTGTGTATAGATATATAAAATAGATCATGATAAGTGACATGTCATTTACTTCTAGTGCAAAGAATCATTATAAATCAGTCGCAGGCGAAAATTAAAATTAGAATGTGTGATGTTTTTATTTACAACTTAATTAATTTTTGTTTAGAAAAAGTTAATAAGGTAGGTTTCGGTTAAGATAATTTAATTAGTTGTGAATAAGTAAAGTTGATGATGTTTAAGAGTTTTTTTATTCTGCTAGTTTATTTTTTGTTTTATTGGAGAAGGTATTTGACCATAATAGAAGTATGTGTAACTAGATTTAACAAGGCTTGTCAAATTTTTGAAAGCAATGCTTTAATTATTTAGGATATATCACATAATTATCAATGGAGCACAACTTTACGAGGGTGAGCAGTAGATATAAACATTCTATGGTCTTTTTCATATTGTACTAGATCAAATTAGGCCTCTCCTTACTCCATCAAAGCCAACATTTTTATTTACGTTTTTAGGAAATGATTTTAAAAAGAGTAGATGACATATTAAAGAGTAAGCATTGACATACTGAATAATCGTAAGAGCACAAATAATTGTCACCATGAACAATAGATATGTACATTATGCATTCTTGTTTAAAGAACAAATTAGAGAAACAAACAGTTGACATTTGATTTTTTGATTTTATTTTTATTTTTGATTTATTTATTTTTTCATTATTTTTAAAGATCTGTCCTTCCACACTGAATTTTCTTAAAAAATCTGTGTTAATTGTCTATATTATATAGAGTAATATTAAAATAAAATAATAATAATATAATAAAAATTAATATTATTAGCAACTTTATAATTAAGTTAACCATTCATAAATTAAATTTAAGGAAATTCTAAAACTTTTTAAGGAAATTGTGTTATATATATGGTATATTTTTTAATTTCGAAAAGTAAGAATGTATATTTTTAATATACAAAAAAAATATTTTCTTAAAACCTTCCATTGCACACTAATTCATGGAATATTTTCAAATTCATAACATATGTTTAATAATTCAATATTCAAATGTATTAAAATAAGAAGCCCACCATGTGCAAATTCTTATTTTTATTTTCTAATATAATTTGTTAAATCATAAATTTTATTTTATAATATTTAGTTATGAGAATAAGTTTATAAAGTAATCATAATTTAATTGATGTGTAGTTCATAAAAGAGGAAGCATGGAATGGAAGTTTGGAGAATAATATCAATGTAAAAGCAAGAATACCACAAGAAGACATAGATGAATTGACCACATCAAATAGTTCCTCAATAGTGACTCCTCCTACAACGATTCAAGCACAACAAAAAGTTATCAAGTGGCACCATCAATAAGCAATAAGAGAGTGTCGCACAGTCATGAAATACTCCTCCAAGTGCATTACAAATACCCATAACACCATATTCTCCAAGCTTAGCATCAAATGACATGGCAAGTCCATCTTCAACAAGCATGAGAAGATGGAAATTCAGGAATTTATGTGAAATTTATGAGAAAAATGAAGCTAACAGTAGCACAAGACCAAATCCTTTATTTGAATTATTTTGTCATGTAGATGACCCAATTCATTTTGAAGATGCATTCAAAGAAGAAAAATGGGTTGCAAAAATGAATGAAGAAATGGAAGCAATAAAAAGGAATGATACATGGGAGTTAGTGAACCTTTCAAAAGGAAAATAAGTCATAGGTGTCAAGTGGGTCTATAAGACCAGGAAAATTATTGTAGGAAAGATAGAAAGACACAAAGCAAGGTTGGTTTTCAAAGGATACAAGAAACAACATGAAAGATATTACACAGAGACATTTGCACCAATCACAAGAATGGAGATAGTGCGGACAATGCTATTAATTGTCACACAACACATATGGAAGGTATATTGAATGGATGTGAAGTCAACATTTTTAAAAGGTGTGTTGAAAGAGGAAGTGTATTTGGGGAAAACAACTAGCTATGAGGTGCAAGGCCAAGAAGACAAGGTGTTTAGACTAAAATAGACTCTTTATGGGCTGAAGAAGGCACCACGCACATGGTACATTAGGATAGATGCATACTTGTTGGACAATGGTTTTGACAAATGTGAAGGTGAGCCTACTATCTACATCAAAGAGAGTGACGATAAGCTTATTATTGTTGTTTTATATGTATATGATTTGATTTTCACTAAGAGTAATGATATCCTTATTGTTGATTTCATAGAAGTCATGAAAAGTGATTTTGAGATGATAGATTTGGGGTTGTTAAGGTATGTTTTGGGCATAGAAGTGAAGCAAACAGAAAATGGAATTTTTATATGTCAAGAAAAGTATGTTGTGGACACTTTTAAGAGGTTTAATATGCAAAACAACAACCAACTCCAACAGTCACGAGGTTGAAATTAAGCAAAGAAGATGATAGCAACAATGTCAATTTGACACTATACAAAAGTATGTTCAATAATTTGATGTATTTGAAAACAACTAGGCCTGATATACCAAATGAGACACATTGGCAGACAACCATAATAATTTTAAGGTATGTCAATGAAACAAAGGAATGTGGCATTTTGTTATTTGCAACAAATGAGTTTATGTTGGTTGGCTACACTGATAGTGATTGGGCATGTAGTGTTGATGATAGAAAGATCACGTCTGAATATGTTTCCATATGGTTTCAAGAGCCATTTCATGGGCTTCCATGAAACATCCAATAATGTCATTGTCAAAAGAAGAGGTTGAATATGTTGCAACAACCGCATCAACATGTCAAGCAATTTGGATGAGAAAAATATTGAAATATTTATGGCATGAACAAGAAGGAACAACAACAATCTACTGCGACAACAATTCTGCAATTGTGCTGTCAAAGAATTTTTCTTTTTCACAAAAGGAGAAAGCACATTGACACTAAGTATTATTTCATTAGAGAGTTGATCAACAATGGAGAAATTATTTTGCAGCACTGTAGGTCACAAGAGCAGTTCACATACATCTTCACAAAGGCATTAACAAGAGAAAGTTTTTTCCATCTGAGAGATTGTTTGGGAATTGGTGATAGTTGTGATCAAGGGTAAGTGTTGGAAGTAATCACGCCCATTGCATTTAGTAAATTGACAACAAATTCTTCCATTCCAACGTTACATCAATAATTTAACTATGTGATAATTCTTGCATGGAGTTGGTGATTGTTAAGCTCAGGTATTTATTGTAATACATAAAATTATAGAAAATTAATTTATGTGGTTCTCTGTCCATAACTATGTGATAATTCCTGAGTGGAGTTGGTGATTATTAGACCCAGGTATTTGAGCTAGAGGCTCATTATACAACCTAGGTTCAAAGATGTGTAAGTTTTCCCGCCCATCTGTACCCCTTTAAAATATAATTTAAAATTATGTTCTAAATAGAAAAATAATCGGGTATAATAAAAAAATATGAGTATGCTCTATGTATTAAAGTAAAAAAATGGTGAATAATCTATACTTTTAACTAATTAAGTTGATATCGGCTTCATATATAGCTAATATAGAAAAATTAGTTTTATGATTAAAAGTATTAGTGGGTCCTATATATAATCTATTTAGCATTCAAAATTATAATTTAAACAATGAAAAATAACACATTGTATTTTACACTCTAAAGAAGTTTGTCCCTCATGTTAAATCCGTACTTAAAATAAATCTATACTCAATAATGTTGAAAAATTTTATTTCCTAAAAAAACGAACCTGAAAATATTTCTGCATTTTCCTTACAATTATATCCCAATTCAATTTCAACTCACCATTATTCCTTTGAAATTAATGAAAAACACCTGCGAAAACCTTTGGTGGTGAAAATTTCCTACAACCATGTTCCGATAATTATCGTTTTAGATATCAATATTTCTGTCCATATCGAACGAGCCTCGAGTTTTTTTTAACAATATGGTAGTTGCAGACAATTTCATATAATACAGGGACAAGTCTTGAATTTTTTCACAATATGGTAGTTGCAGACAATTTCATATAATACAAGGACCAGACAAGCAACTTACATTCCACTTCGCACCACTGATGCTATATTTTGGCTTTACATAATTTGTCTTCTTGTATGACATTTTTGAAATAAATAAAATATTATACTAGTATAGAATCATTTTAAATATGGATTTAATATGAGTTTAGAGGGATTTAATTTTTTCACGTGTAATTTTTTTATGAGTTAATACTATTTAAATGTTTTATGTAGTTTTTTTTGCCGACATAAGTAAATTTCAACTTTGATTATGGATAGACATGGGTACACATCATACTGAGCTTTAATAAGCTCTCGACTCAATATTCCAAAAAAAACCTAAAAATTATAAGTATTATAATATAAACGATATTACAAGGTAACTTTCTCCAGCTATGTCGAAATCTCAGAATTTGTATTGTGGAAATTTGTTGAACCATTTCACGAGAAACACACGTGTCTCTAGCTGGTTAAGAAAAATAACATTTTTGGACTTCTGGTACATGAATAAGGTTTCATATTCTTTACACATATTTCTACGAAACTAAACGCTTCATAAGTTACAAACTGTTTGTTTATCGTCAGGACCTTCTGAATTATCAGATGTGGTGTTCAAATGAGAGAATCCAATGCCCGCTAGGGACTCCATAAACAATATATTGGCCATTGTTGAAAGAATGCATAGTAATACTTGAGATGAAAAATTATAATATGGAATGAATTTTGTTAAATGCAAGATGAAAGATAGAAATTCCATTTATATAATACTCTGATATGAATTTTCAGTATTACAAAATCATATCATCAAGGTCTTGTTCTAATTTTATAAACATGCCAAACCTATGGCATACATTCAAACCTAAGCTGTGCAGATATGAATGAATTTGGATGTCTTTATAATCTATGTATTGTCTGAAATTAGGAATGAAAATATTTTCTATCTTTATATGTTTTTAATCTTATCCATCTATTTTATTCAAGAATGTGAATGAAACGATCTCTCTAAATATATAAATTGAGTCCATTTTTCTAGTAATGCATGGAGATTCAAAAGTTAATTCAATGGGTCAAGTTTCTATTGTTAAAAAACTTTTGTTATTGAGAGGTCACGAGTTTAGTTCTCTCCTAGATTCTTGGGGCCAGGGTCAATGGAAGTGATGTGATCCCTTCTGGTGGATATGCTTGGTATTATTTATATATACAAACTAATTAAAAAAATATTTACGCAAAGAATATTTTAGAATATTAAAATTTACATATTTTAGAAATAAATCAGTTTAAATTCCAATTGAGGTAGAAAAACCATAAGTTAGCTGAAGCCATCAAGAAGATTTGGAAATATCAATAGTACCTAGAACCATAAGTTAATGGGAACCATAAATATCAATACTACTGAGGATCATTGGATTAATTGGAGGTGCAAGAAGATTTCGAAATATCAATAGTACCCAAAACCATAAGTTAATTGGAACCATAAATATCAATACTTCTAAGGATCATTGGATTAATTGGAGGTGCAAGATTTGGATTGTTGCAAAGTTGCTCCTCAGTGCAAGTCACTTTTGCATGTTCTTCTACCTACAACATGGTAAATATATTAATATATTTCTAATATACTTTATTTTATTAATTTTTTTTATAATTAACCGTTATATATATATATACTCACTCCTATGTGTTCCCTTCACATTTAAAAAGGTAATATATATGTATATTGGAGAAAATCGTATGAGGCTTCAACCCTTGACCTTAGGTTCCACAATATTAAATATCCTTTGTCTATACAGATTACCTCCATCTTAATGTGTTATGTTATTTCTTGAGACTAGGAAATCCCACTTCAATTTCACTTGCGACTATTCAACTTGGATCTTATTTACTACTAATTATACTTTATAACTCATTTCAACCATTAGGTCACATAACCTATGTTATATGGCTACTTATGTCAATCTAAGGTATGGTCTTAGAGTTGAACCATTAACCTTATGATCCATAGAGTTATGTTTTACCATTATGCCACAAGATCCTTTCTTCAAAACATACCTCGAAAATTTACTAGATTGGGTCCTATGCTATGTGTCTCACATGTAGCTCTTACTCTGCCCCATCCAAGGGATGAGCACATGTGGTTAGCTTAGATGGACTGAAGCATTTGGTTGACAATGATGGGTCGAAGCAACACACTTATTTTATTGACTACCATTCGAACTAGTCATTTGAAATTATGCCTTCTCTCTATGAACAAAGAGTTTCCTAACACTGAGTTAGGGTTAGAACATTGATACTCAATTTCTAGGGTTTTCATTTTGACAAGGAATATGAATTTCTTCCACTCTGCAATAATGTCTTGGGTGGCAACAAAAATAAGTAATGTTCACGGTTAAGTCGAGGTTTTCTATAGGTTCGATGTAATTTTTCTTGATCTAGATATCATGCATATGAATAGAGATTGAGCTAATAGTTGCTATGCATATTTACAAACTTCCAATGCACCCTTCTATACAATCTACTGGCTCAAGCTGTGGTCGAGTGTCATAGGTACTTTAGAGGCACGACAAGAATACCCTACCATCTATCATTCCAATGGGTAATTAACTTTTTCAATTTTATTTATATGAGGGTTTTATTGTCATTCAACTTTATATAGGGATTATAAACTGCATTTGAAAATATCTTATTATTTTTGTCTTTTGCAAAAACCCTTAGTAAATAATTTGCTAACCCTTATTTCTCTTAGGGTTTACAAGTATCTCACGAGCTTCGAAAATTACTCTGCTTACCATTAAATTTAGTTGGTGTTTTTGAGCCTCATAGGGTTCCAGAAGAAGATATCCCAGAAAAAACTTTTTGCAAATACTTCTTTCTTTGACATGTTCTATCAAAGCTTCTTTAAGAAATTAATAATTGGTTCAGGTTTCATTGCTTGAGAACTTGGAAGCGCAACCCTTCCTAGGATTTGACCCCATGACACCCCTGGTAAGAATAATTTTATAGCTTCAATTGTTTTCTTTTAATATAAAGAGGGTTTCTTGGTTATAATCTTCTCGAGTCTTGACTAAAATGTAACACAAGGATTCCTTCATTTTTTCAAACATTATAAGGATTTTTGTGCTTGAAATCTTCTCACGTTCATTGAAGAGAACATTGATTGAAGAAAACCTTCTCTTCTATTATCATACCTTACTATGAATACATATATTTATTACCAGGTAAACCACTACTTTATTTCTCATTCATAGTCTTTTGTTCCTTAAACTATTGACCTTGTACCAAGATCTTATTAATTCTCCCCCCCGCTCCCTTTTTTTAAAATTATATTTTTAGAGTTTCTAATTGAAATCTCCCTCAGGGTCCTTGATTGGAGATTTCACCAAATAAGAGAAACCCTTGATGTATTAGTATCAACATTCATGGAAGACACATGAAATTTTCTATATAGCTAAAGAATCTATATTTTCACTGATACACTTCTTATTTCTTAAATTCCATAAATTTTAATTTAGGTTTTAAGGGTATTCAAACACTTGTACTAAGCCTATTATTAGGCTAGTGCTTGGATGCTTGATACACAAAATTATTTCTCTTAAAAAGAATTTATACAGTAAGGGTTTTACATTTGTAAGCTCTTTGTTTTTATTTATTTTTAAATTATATCTCGGCAACATAATCACATGATTTTTTCTTGAATGAAACTACTAGGGTTTCCAAGCCCATGACAACTGAAATATTCTCCAGGTAGGATTTTGCTATCGAAGCTTTCAATTTCACAATTGATTTATTATTACAAACATTATGTGGGGATTCTAATTGAAGTTTTTCATTGTTACAAGTTTAACTTACAAATCCCAACTTAGAATTTCTCAATTTTTTTTTTTTTAAATTTATTTCCTTACCTAATAAGATTTCCTTCTCCTTCGTAACACTATGTTTCTTTCATATGTCCATGATTGAGAAAAGGGTAATGTCATTTGAATGCTGCCACAACTGCTCCTTATCAGCTTTGCCACTTAGGATTTTTGCATACTCAGTTTCGAGTTATGCTATTAGTTTAAGGGTTTAATTTTCATAAGTCATTATTTGTCTTATAGATACTCTGTTCATTTGGACTCAAGAGTATGCATATGCAGCTCAATTTGGAAATCTTCTCATACTAGTTTATTTTGCACCACTTTTTCTACAAATAATGGTTATTGAGCCCACACCTTAAACATGGTTAATTTTATCTCTTAAATAAAGAGTTTGGCTATTCCATTATGTGTACATGTGTTTAGTCTCCACAAATTCCTTTTATTTTATAGTTGTTCAAACATTTCTTCTCAGTCATGAATATCAATGATTATTCCTTTCAAGTTGCTCATAATTTCTGTCTAAACAACAATTGTTTTGTATCTATTACTGCATGTCCTAATCTTGTTTCTCCTTTCTTATATAATTGACTAGGGTTTTGAATCAAAGTCATTCTTAGCATAATTTGAGCTAAAAGAGGGTAATGATAAGATACTTGTACACTCAAATTATGAAACTACCAATTGGGAAATTTCCACATAACTAAATGTTACTGCATGCATGACATGCATACATTTTTTTGTTTGTCTATCTATTAATTGGAAATATAAATCTCCTATAGAAGTTCCATATAATCACTAGTAGTAGTAACTAATGTCAAGATTACTGTCATATTAATATTTGCTGCTTTATGTTATTATTTCTGGAATTTTTTACCTCTTATGTAGAAAACATGAAATCCTACCTTTACCCTCTCAATACCTATCCTACATCCATATCTCTTTGCTTTTTTTACTAGATAGATATTTATACATCTCTACTTTACTATAAATGTATTATTTCTTGTTCAATTTATTCATTCTCAGAGTTAACACCTACATCCTAAAGGATAATGGTATCTGCATATTTTAAAACCAAAATTTTTTCAAATCAAAACATTTTTGATAAAGATTTATTTTTGTATTTTTCTACTTATCTGAATAATCCAAACCGTGGTAATACTATAAGAACAAGCATGTTCCTCCCAACCAATGAGTTGCAATACAAAAAATCCCCCTAAGTATCAAAACCCTTTGCTGTCAATATCTTGTCATCATTTAGTGGTCATTTACTACCTTCCCCTGTCCACAACGAGAGGGAAATTAACACCCCCACAAAGCCCCTTGACTCTCTAGATCCAAAATAGAGGCACAAGAATGACCATATTCAAAATACAACAAGCATAATATCCCCCACTCTTGCTACCCAAAAGATTACCCTGTAGGCTTGTCACTAGAGACACCTTCCTCTTCCTATCACCAAGCTTCCTAGTGATGGCCTAACAAAATTCAACCAACCAACCTAACAAAGGTACCTTCCAACAAAACAAGCATACAAACCCTCTCTTTAATGAATAATAATTGTAAGTTATCGGAGTGCAGGAGCACTAAGTGCACCATAAATTTCCCACGTTTACAACATCGCCTGATCACTAACATTCCAACCAAGTGGCTACAATACTCCTAGCATTAGCAGGCTACCCCTTCGATCTTAGATCACACACCCATTTAGGTTGAGCCTCTCTACTAGCATTATAAATTATTTTAGTTTTGGTTGAAACTCCTATGTCTTTTGTATCAGTTTGACAACATGGAAATGGCACAGTGGGAGTGCCATGAAAAATAAATGCACAGAAACTCCCTCCAACATTAGTCCCATACCCTTCAACAACCAACTATGTGTGCCACCCTTTGCTCGAATAGTTATATCACCCTACGTCTCTAGAAACATTGACAATCCATTTCCAAGGGAAGTGTTCATGACATGTCTCATTACATCAAGTAACACGTGGTTGAGGGAGACAATGCCCCTGCTAAATCATTCATAATGTTAGTTGTCACCCCCATCAAGGATTTAGAAAAGATTTGTTATATATGGTATACTGTCTTAATTTTGAAT
>APFE031158488.1:0-18876 GCA_000404065.3 Pinus taeda | reverse complement strand
AAATTATTCTGATTGCCTGGAAGAAATTAAAAAATGTATTAGATATACATATGAGTACTTTGATATTGTTGATTCAGTTTGGTGGGAGTCTTTTTCCAATAATCGAAGTGATATCATTTCAAGAACAAAAAATGAAGATATACCTTTGAAAACTCCATTTATTTGGCCAGAAAATGTGTCAAATGAACATGAGGAAAGAAACATTGTTGAACAACAACAATATCAAGGTATTATTAATTTTTCACAGGTAGAAGAAAGAGAAATTTATATTGGTTCCAGAAGATCTCGTGCACAACATGAAGCCATGGAAGACCTTTACAGGGGTTCAATACAGGGTATTAAGGGGAGTTGCATGATCATAGTGCTAGCAGATGGAGATCCCAATGG
This sequence comes from Pinus taeda, assembly GCA_000404065.3. Lineage (NCBI taxonomy): Eukaryota > Viridiplantae > Streptophyta > Pinopsida > Pinales > Pinaceae > Pinus > Pinus taeda. The sequence goes on along the minus strand of APFE031158488.1, from coordinate 18,489 downwards.
CTATATATTCTGGGTTGCTAATGTTATAAAGGTCATTCCAGATCCTAATGATACAAAAGAACTCAAAAGACCTTTATCGCCCACTTTAAACAATCTTATTTCTTATTTTAAACAATTTTAAATTATAGTTTTTTTCGTTTTCTTTAACATCTTTTTTTTATTATTTTAATGTAAATTGCAACACTTTATATTAATTGTCAAAAGAAAAGATTACATAGTTGTCATTTCCAAATCCTAAGCTATACAAAAGAACCCGAAAAACCTTTACCACCAACATCAAATAAATCAATGCAAAAATATGCTCCTCAGTTCAACAATAATCAATGCTACACACATATTACAATCTCGCTATACCATCAAAACATAAAACCAAAATAACCATAACCACATAACACTTATCCCAAAGCAATAAACACAATGCTACACGCAGATTACAATCTCGCTATACCATCAAAACATAAAACCATATAAGACATAAAGCCAACCAAGATAATTGTAACCACATAACACTTGTCCCAAAGCAATAAACACGAAAAAAAAATATAACCAACATAAACTTCAAAACACAACCCAGAATAAAACCTTTAATTTTGTTATTAAAAATTACTTTAAAGTTTGAATTAATTTTTCATATTAATATTGATATTCTTTCAAGCTTGTTTTAGTATAATGTAAATGTGTTATTAAAATTTTCTTTTAAAGTTGGAAGTTTTGCTTTCTTATCTCACTCAAAGTTATATATATTTTACAAAGACACTTTAAAATCATACACTTTCTAATTTTTTTAATGGAATTGTTATAGAAAGTTTCGGATAAATGTGATGAATTATTTATATTAAAATAAATTGGTAAATGGGGTAGCAGGAGGGGGAGGGATTCTCATTAATCCCAAAGGAAATATCGAACATAGATATGCTTGCAGTTTGGGAAGGAAGACAAACAATCAAGTTGAGGCTTATGGTTTATTCCTCAGAAGGGCATCAGGAAGATCCAAGTCTCACGAGACTCAATGTTGATAATAAAACATATGAAATACAATTCATCAACAAACAACATGTATCTAAACCAAATCATTAAGAGATCCCAAGGTATGATTCCTCTCTTTGATATGGTGTCATTTTTTCACATCCTAAGAGGGAAAAACCAGGAAGCAGATAAGCAAGAAAATTTGGCACGCTGGTTGAATTTTGAAAAAAGTATAGTGAATGAAATAGAGGAAACACTATACATTCCCTAAAAATGGTAAAGGTTTTCAAACAATGGACTGGGGAAGACACTCTTAGCTATATCAAGAGGTTAGGAAATAAAAGAAACAAGGTTAATTTGGGGTTAGCACCTATACCCCTTTCACCCCCCTCTCTCCCTTCATCCTCTTTGTTTCCCTCCTCGCCCATTCCTTCCCCTCCCCTCTTCTTCCATGTATTTTCTCCTCCCTAGCCCTCATCTCCCTTCTTCATTTCAATTTGGGATGCCTCCTTTCGAACTAAACCATCCCCCGCTCCCTGGTCCCTTTCTCATCGGCCTTAACTCAGCCCAGCCCATCATCGCGCCTCGTGGCATAGGTTGACTTGACTTGCTACTGCAACATGGATGCTCCCAACACATATGTCCTACACTTGTTACCGGGAGGACTCACAACATGAGAGCCTAGTCCTCACGACATATAAAAAGTTGCAGTGGTCAACGTTCCATCACAAGAGAAAGTAAGAAAATGGGAGAGGGCGAGAAGCATTTAATCCCTTTGATCTAAATTTCTTAGATCGCGCATGGGAGGAATGCATGGGTAAGGATGAAGGACAAAGCGAGAAGATGGAAAATAATGGTGGAGCATTATGATCTCAGCATCATGACTGCCAATTTTCAGTCCTGCATCAGAGTTCAAACCTGCATCTTCTATGAATTGGGTAACGGTTTGATCTTATGTCATTGTTTTTTGTCAGTATCTTTTCGAGTGGTCTCTGCGAAGGCCCAACGGCCGAGGCTGAGGTCGTTAAGTAATTTTTATAGGATTTTGGTCAGGGTGTTGACCACAAGGGTGGTAACCGGTGGTGTGTGCAGTCGTGGGAGGAAGTTGAGTGCTAGTTAGGGAGGAATTTTCATTGTGTAGCAAGATGGTGGTATTAGGTTGATTGCCTAGAACAATCCTGAGTGGGGGGTTCACAACACCTTGGAGATTGGTCACTCTGGCAGCTCCCCGATGGTGAAAATGAATGTACAAAGCAACTTAGTGGAGGAGGGCTTGTTGTCTGGTTCTTGGGGCCGCCGCCGACCTTAAACAAGGGGGTTGAGGGAGGGCAGGGCTCGGGAGGGTGGCATAAATAAGCATATATGTAATGGTTGTGTGCAAGAGCATATGGAATTCAGGGAGGGTCTGGGAATTATGCAGAGGTGCATCCATTAATATCAAAAGGAGGTGCTAGAAATGCAGGAGCAACAAATCAAGAAGAAGGAGTGCATCCAACAACTGGAGGATGTGGTGGATGCGCTGAGACAACAAATTGAGCAACTGAAGCTTAAAATGGCAGAGAACAACCTGAGGACTAATGAAGAATATATTGGACTCGATCTTAACAATCTAGCACTGATGGATGAGTAATATGTTTTCTCTCTTAGTTTAAATATGCTTTTTAATAACAAACTTCACTTGTAAATATTTTATTACATCAGTATTGTAGAATCTATAGCCACAAGCTACTAGTTATGGGAATTTTTTTTGGCTTTTTGGGGAAAATTTCTCTAAGAAGGGATGGGGGCAAAATGAATTTTCAGAAGCCCTTAGCAAGCTCAAATTTTTAATTTAAAATCTCGATTTTCGACGTCAACATGAACAATTTATATATAAATACACCACTCTTTCTGGTTAAAAATAAATAAACTGATAAATTACCAGGAAAGAAAATTGTGCACCTAATTAGGTCAAGCTCCGTGATGTATCGTATCTATACTGTAGCCATACATATTCCATAGAAAACTATGGATCTACGCGATGATGATCCATTCACACCAAAGAGATCTTCCCGTGATGGATGAATCTAGGTTTTGTGTTTTTAGTGAAGACATAAGAAACAACACAATATCAAATTCTGCTGGTTTGTATCTTGGGGTCGTTCGTGTATCTTCTCAGCTTCTTTTGGTTCAAATTATGTTCATTATTGTCCAATTAAATTCATAATGTTTATTTTTTAAAGTTAATGATCTTTACATTAGCTTTATCAAATATGTGTTTTAAAACAAAACAAAAAAATCCGAGTTGAACACCATAGCCAAAGCTTGTTACATACCCAATAAATTGAATCAATACACCATAGAATTATGAAAAATGAGAAAGAGAAAAGATCACATGTCAATTCAAAAACTCTATACATCATCTAAATATTTATTGTGTCATAAAAAGCAAAGAAGCTTTAAATTTTTAGTTTTGCATGGGATATGGGATTGGTTGCATAGGAAAAGATAACTCTAGTTAGTCTTTACTTTGGTTATTGAGTTACTATGATATGCATGGTATTCTCTCTCTATCACATTAAAAAAATAAATTATAAAAATTATAAAACAAGTCCAAAAAAAATAATATGCATATCACCATGCACTTATGGGTGTAGCTATATGTATTATGTGGGTTTTAATTGAATTAAAAGTAAGAATATGTTTTATATAGAGACATGAAATTTATATTATAATAATATAATAATTGCACCAAGGAGTGTAAACATTTAAATGTTGGCTAAATATGAGAGTGATGTTAAAATAAAGCATTCTATCAAAACATGATAATAAATCAATTGAATTCAATTTGTTGTATTTTCATTTTGTTTTTCTTAATAAAATTACAAACCATTTTTTCCAACATAAATCATAATATACATTTTTTATTAAAATATATTTAAACAAGAGAAAGTGTTGCAAGGCACCATAGTCCCTGCGACTCAAGTTGGAAATTATGTTATGAGAAACTTTGTATAAAAAACTATAACCTAGATTGATCAATGCTAAATTTGTAGTTGCCAATAACAAAATAAAACTCTATAATAAATTGAAATGTGAAATGAATAAATTAATTACTTACTAACAAGGACTTGCTTAAATTTTGGTATGTAATAACCACTAGTAAGTCTACACTTTTACAATTTTTCTCTTACAAAAGCTATGAAGAAAACATAAATAAAGGTGGGAAGTGAATTTTGATAGATATATTTATTTACATCTTATTTCTATCCATTTTTTATGCAAGGACTTGATTAAATTGTAAATGATTGTAAATATGTTATTTTTGATGAAATTTTCAAATCAAACTCTTTGGAGGATGTTTAATCTTGTCTAGCGTTTTGGTTGGACACTCCACCCGCCACCAAGGACTTTGAGAATTGAATTTCTCAAAAAATGGGTGGAGTGGCCACCCATCATCAAGGACAAGCACTTGGACATTCAATCCATCGTCAAGGACATTGAGAATTGAATGTCTCAGAAAATGGGTGGAGTGGCCACCCATCTTCAAGGACTTTGAGAATTGGGTGGAGTGGCCACCCATTATCAAGGACTTTGAGAATTGAATGTCCTTGACAATGGGTGGAGTGGCCACCCAAAACCGACAAGATTAAACTTCCTCCACCTAGTTTCATCTGAAAATTTCTCTCAATATGAATAACTGTGTAAATATACACTCTTAAATATGTTATTTACTTGAGTATGAGCTATTTTCAATAATTTTATTTTTGGATGGTTTTTTGTAAACTACACAAATGTCTAAAATTCATGCATGAATATTGCAACCAAATCCATAAATTATGGTATAAAATATGTGAGACAATTATGAAATGACATTATAGTATACAAGGTTGCAATAAGACCTTTAAGTTATGGTCTAATCAAATGTTTGAAAAATATTTTTTTAATAATTATTGAAAAATAAATATTTTATTTTTCGAAGATAAACATTAGAAGTTTCATTGGTCAATCGTAAACTAAAAGTAGTCAACAAGAATACCAATTACTAGAGTTCTACCTTGGCAAAGACTAATAACAAGTGCTACATAGTAGCTAGTACTTGTTGCTTAGTTAAATATAGCTAAATTAAACTAAAAATAGTGAATTCAAGTTAGTGTTAAGGTTTAGAATCCAACGAATTTAGGTTTTATTGATTAGTAAATTAAGGTATTTTGTTAATAGCATTTTGCGTATCATGTCTTATTGTAGTGATAATGTTTTTGTTGAAAAAGTTGTGTAGAAGGTTTTACATTTTCTCTGTATAGATACATATATTTTAAAAGGTAATTGTTCTTGCTTTTGAAAGATAGGTTGAATATATTTCTTAAAAAAATATAAATATTAAAAATGGAGTTGTTCTATTTACTTAATTATTTGTTGTTTGAATTGATAACCATTTTTATTTATTATTAATATTTTTTTACTGATTCCTTATTGAAATTAAGCAAAATTATATAATTAAGTATGTACATTTACATTTTTACTCCTACTTAAGTGTTGAAGAAAACATAAATAATGGTGGGTAGTAACAACTCCTGGTAAGTGTGTTATTTACATCTTGTTCCTATCTATTTTAATGCAAATACTTGCTTAAATTATGGTGGGTAGTAATTGATAGTAAATATGTTATTTATGTGAGTATGAGCTATTTCCAAAGATTTTAATTTTTGGTGGTTTAGTCTCCACCTCATGGGGAGGAGTTGAGAATGGGAGCCACCTTGGGGGAATTAAACTATCCTAAGGGGTGTCCAAGTGGCAAGATCGACCTAGCTTTGCACAATCTAGGGTTGGCCATGGGCTAAACTCAACTTAGTTTGATCTATATATATAAAATAATAATAATAATACCACTTGTGTTAAAATTCTTTCCATTAAAATCATGTTTATATCATGAATACAACTTGTTTACCTAAAAACATAAGCCATTAAGATTTTGATATTGGCCTAAAGAGAATTTGAAAACATAAGCCATTAAGCTTTTGACACTGGCCCAAGAGAATACTTTCCATTGACCTCTGTAAAGTTATCCATGTTTAACTATTAAATGGATTATTTTGTGTTATAATAGAATTCTCTCAACTAATAAAGAAGTTGATAAAATGTTGGATTTTACATTGGCAAATTCGCTCCATGTGAATGTAAGTGGTGATGAGTTTTCAATCTATGAAATGGATATATTACTCTCCCACACATGGAAAATGATCCATACCATATTTCAATAATCGAAGGCCATGGATCATGAAATACTTTGATACTAGTGAAGGACCATTTATTTTGCAACATGTCATATAAATTGCTGCAAGGACCATTATCTCCCACATAATTAATAAAATAATAATAATTTTATAAATAGCATTGTTAATCCCATTGTAAGATAATAATAATTTTATAAATAGTATTGTTGATCCCACTGTATGTATCATGTTGTGTTGAGCCATATCGTTTAAAAAATTAATAATATTGTTAGCCCCCACCATAAAAATGAGCCTTATAGTATGGCAAAAAAAACATATTTCATTGACATGATAAGATTTGAATCTGAGAACATGTGAACAAAATGGTGAGAGCATTTTCACAAAATACTTTTTTTTTCTCAGTGTAGTAACCTTGTAGTGGGCCAAAATTCTATGTGATATTGAGATAGATTAGTTGGCCAAAGTTCATGTGATGTGGATTATAATATGTATTTAGCATTAGTATTATAATGGATATATAACATAGAGATAATTTATTTATGAATTATTATATTCTTTTATTTATGTTTATATGGTTTATTTTATTAAGAAGTTAGAGATTTATGTGGCAAAGTCACATTGTTCAAATGCATATGTAGAAGAGTTGATTATTTAGAATGTTATTTTCATTTTATGTATAGATAAATATTTTTTAATTATCTAAATATTGTATATTTAAAAATTTGATTTTCAACACATATTATAGGAAATATTTTTATATTCTGTAAAAATTTTAACTTAACCATACAACTTAATACTTAAAGTCATTATAAGGTGAGGAATTAAATATAGATAAAAGAATAAAAATTTAAATTCTCTATAATAATCCAAAATAAACCAATTCACCATTTTTAACATATTTTATTATTATAAAACCTTGAATTAAATTATACTTTTGGGAAATTTTTAAATCCATGTTTTGTGAAGGTAACCTCATCTTGTGTACCGTTATAAATTAAAAAAAAAAGTAGACCAATATTAATCGTGGGTTAAAGGTTTAAAATAATTAAATTGGAGTTGTTATCCTTCTAGTATCTGCAATGGAATATTCACATAACGAATATTCCATTTCCTTGATTATTTATATATTAAAGGCTGAATTTGAGGGAGCAAGAGAGTACAAAGGCTATCAGGGCGGCCAAACATAAAGATACGATACTTAGATTTTTTTGAAGCTCCGTGTTTTAGAAAGATTCTTCAACCTTATAACTAGATTTTCATTCATATTTTATCGTTATGACAACTCAGGGTGTATATCATATTGATTATTTGTTGAAAGTGTTTTATTTTATTTTATTTGTTTTTAAAAAATTACTTAAGATTTAATATTTTGAGTTAGATGGGAAAATATATCATAATTTAGTTGTTAAACCAACAGTGAAGACAACCATCTTGGTCGCTAATCGTGAATGCACGTTGACTCATCACAGTTAATCAAAGAAAACCACGCCACCTAGAATAACTTTGTGGTGGTTCGTAAGGGGGCAGGGTTTGTTTCATTAATTTGAAAATTTGGTTGGTGTAAATATCCCTTCGCAATAGTCATTGAGTTGTAGGTGGTAGCTGAGGAAGTCCTCTTAGTAGAAAATGAGAGGTACGGGTTGAGTACAATAGCTTGGAATATCATCGTTGATTGTGGCCTGCATAGGAAAATAATTTCATGATTTTGTGTATGCTTACAAATGGTAAGGGAGGTTGTTCATTAATGCATGTAGATGAGGAGAAAAAAATAGGAGAAGTGATATAAGTAATTGTGGGAGTCAAGCCAATAAGGAAACTAATGATTTCGAGTCAAGAATTTGCATAGGAAATCATCCATTGTTGCTAGAGTGTAGAAATGGGTGTTGGGGCCTTGCTAGCTTCACTTGAAAGCATTAAAAGGAGTACTTTATCAAGGGACTACGTGATTACGAAAAAAGTCTCTCTTGTAATGTGTAGAGCCAGTAGAGGGGAAAATAGAGATCATGGAAGTCCTATGAGCTCGGGAAGGAGAGTCTTTATGAAATTCATCACTTAAGAAGTTGTTTTTTTCCCATAATGACTAAGATATTGCCCTTTCCCCCTGTGATATCATTGTTTAGCTAGAGGATGCTAACTATAGACAGATTAAGTGCAATTAAACCTGTGGTAAGGTGGAAAAGTTATCACCATCAGTCAGTTGTTAGTAGCTTCCAATTTTAGATAAGTTCACACACACATACACACACACACAATCCATGTATTTTATGTATTGAAAATGAAATTTGATGTGAGATGATGTTAGATATGGTAAATTGTATGAAAGAATGTAGTGCATGCAATTAGAATAATTCTCATAAGCATGTGTGTTGAACATATTGGCATGTTTCCCTTGAACTTAGGTTGAATTTCCCCATGTAAATTCATCATGGTTTTGTCTTTTCCATGCTTGGGTTAAATACATTCATGTAATATCCCTAGAAGCTTCATGTTACAACCTTCAAGAAACTATAATATGCATGGCCTATATATTGGTGCCATTGTAATTGAAATTTGGATAGTGTGGTTCGTACAATGATTATGCTTAAGATATAAAAATGTTCACCTTGGATGAATTGATCCTTACGAATTCCAAGCCACAATACTCTAGTAAGTATAACATGTTAAAAAAGGCTACTTAAAATATACTATATTTTTATGCTTTATACATTCTCTAGTTACCTTGAATTTCTTAAGAAGGGTATTGGTGCATGTCGAATTGTTATCTATATTGGGCGTATTATAATTTTCTTGAATGCATATGACAATCTTACTAAGTTTCCATTTTGAATGAAAAATGTTCACTACCTTGGTTTTCCGTTTATAATATCATGTAACTGAAGTTGGAATGGTTGGAAATGAATCTTGTAGATGGTAGTGTGATTAACTAGTAGGAAATCCTTCTCATTAGAATACATTTTATGAACGTTTGTTTATTTTATGACTCTATTGCTGAGATCATACCTATATTTTTGTATTTCCAAGTAATATGATAGCCCATAGGAGTTTGTTGAATGGCGCAATTATTTAGTTGTATGTAAGTGTATATTGTAGAAATTCCCGCAAATTCTCTACAAATCTACCTCTGAGATCTATGTAGAAAATCCGAGTGTAGATTAACTTGATAATGCAATATACCAAAGCAAAATACAATAATATACTTCTACTATCAAACTTGCAGAAGCTTAAAGATCGAGTTGATTTAGAGCTGAACACATATAACCAGAAGAAGAATCAATGCACATGAAACATAGAAAATACTCAAGGGAAAGCCTCAGCTAAAAACCCCACTATTTGTATTATCATGCAAGGTGGAAATATATCATAATAATAAAAATCCTTAGCTCTCACAGCTAGGCAGCTCTTAGTACAATCCTCCTGGATGCTCACAGGAAAACAAGGCTTCTCACAAACCTTCTCCTCTACCCTCCAAGCCTCCTATTTCCTTGTGCAGTTTCTCTGGGTGATCCCCCTGTTACCAAGTGTAACAATGATCACTCGCATGGATCTCACACCCTATAAAACTACACAATCCTCAAGGAATCTTGTTCCTTCTGCATGGATGAGTTTCCTTTATAGGAAAACTCATGCAACTGATAGTACACTATCCCTATCTTAAATCTCAACTGGGTCTTTCTCAGAATAGACATGCATGAGGTAATGATGAGAGAATCTTCAGTTATCTGGAGTACACTAGTTGGATGCATGCATGCATTAACTAACTGAACTCACAATTTGTTCCTCAAACAGTTTGGAACTAATATAACTGGACTTAAGTCAGTAAAATGAGCTAACTAATTACAACTCAAATACAACTCAACCTTATCTCCTTAATTAAGGGGTAATCTCCTTAATTTAAGGGATAACTGTTGCATGACTTCCGAAAGACTTATAACTTGAATTTCTCCAACTAATTAACTCAAGATGAATTAATTAATTATTTTTCAAGCAACTGGTGAGACTAAATTTGAATTTTAATTCAAGGACAAATAAATTTGGAATATTCTCGATTCTATTTTTATCTTTTCTTGTTGCTATTTTCAACACTCCCTCTCAACAAGAAAGGAATTCAACTAGATCCTGATCTTGAACATTTGGAATGTTCTTCATGCAAAACTTCTCACTAGTGTTGTTGCTCCAGCAACTCTAGAAAGAAAAAAATATCCAACCTGAATCAGTATGATGCATCTATCATCAAAGTTTCTTACTGCTATTGCCTCTATTGATTGAAAACTCTGCACTTCTGCTGACTTTGCCTTTCTACACCATTGTCAATCCTTCCTTGCGCTCTTCATTATCTGACTGCTCTAGTCTCTGTTACTTTGATCTCTGACTGCATCAATCCCATTGATTCCTCCCGCTACTATGTACTTTGGGCTCTTGTATCAAGGTAGGATCCATGAGATAAAACCTCTTAATGGACCCTGCCCAATTTCAGCCTTCTTGGGACTATTACTTCACGTCACCCCACCTCACACCTGGAGGTATGGCTGAATTTGATCCCTCTGCCCACTTGGCTTGAAATTTCCCCCTACTAGAGGTCTCTACATGAGTGGATGCCTCCACTTAGTCTCCTCTCAACATATTCAATTGTGGCTCCTTTATAATTGTCTAGGACTTCTTCTGGGTCTGCATGTTGAGAGGTAATTTACTCTCCCTTTCAACCACCAAGTCTTTAACATTTGCCTTGCTCCTCAAGGCTTCACTTGCATCTTGAACCTCAAAAGCATACAAGTTCTTGGCTAGCACACCAATGTGTTTCATCTATCCTGCCGTCACGAAATTTTCAAGAAAAATAGCTAATTTTAAATCAGTGATATCTCCCTCATCCAAACTCCGATTCAGTCAATTTATTTTTTGAATTTGGGTCTTTTTCCACAAGGAATCCAGATCTTCTATTTGTTGAAAACTTGCAGCCCAAAACTCAAAACTTCGAAATCTCCTCTAGTATATTGTTCACTGCTCCGATAAACTCAGCTCCGATACCATGTATAAATTCTTACAAATTCTCTACAAATATCCCTCTAAGATCTATGCAAAAAATCCGAGTGTAGATTAACTCGATAATGCAATATACTAAAGCAAAATACAATAATCTACTTCTACTATCAAACTTGCGGAAGCTTAAAGATTGAGCTAAATCAGAGTTGAACACATATAACCAGAAGAAGAATCAATGCACATGAAACACAAAAAATACTCAAGGGAAAGCCTCAGCTAAAAACCCAACTATATGTATTATCATATAAGGTGGAAATATATTAGAATAATACAAAGCCTTAGCTCTCCCAGCTGGCCAGCTCTCAGTACAATCCTCCTGGATGCTCACAAGAAAACAAGGCTTCTCACAAACCTTCTCCTCTACCCTCCAAGTCTTCTATTTCCTTGCGTAGTTTCTCTAGGTGATCCTCCTGTTACCAAGTGTAACACTGATCACTCACAATGATCTCACACCCTGTAAAACTACGCAATCCTCAAGGAACCTTGTTCCTTCTGCATGGATGAGTTTACTCTATAGGAAAACTCATGCAACTGATAGTACATTGTCCCTATCTTTAATCTCAACTGGGTCTTTCTTAGAATAGACATGCATGAGTTAATGATGAGAGAATCTTCAGTTATCTGGAGTACACTAGTTGGATGAATGCATGCATTAACTGACTGAACTCACAATTTATTCCTCAAATAGTTTGGAACTAATATAACTGGACTTAACTCAATAAACTAAGCTAACTAATTACAACTCAAATACAACTCAACCTTATCTCCTTAATTAAGGGACAATCTCCTAAATTTAAGGGATAACTGTTGCACGACTTCAGAAAGACTTCTAACTTGAATTTCTCCAACTAATTAACTCAAGATGAATTAATTAATTATTTTTCAAGCAACTAGTGAGACTAAATTCGAATTTTAATTCAAGGAAAACTTAAAATTGGAATATTCTGGATTCTATTTTTATCATTTCTTGTTGCTATTTTCAACATATATGGATCTAGAGGGCTATCCATTACTTGAGTAAATATTTTTTAGCCTATTATGTAGTAAGATGCCTTTAAAACCTCGAGTTGAAAGACCAGTTTACAACATTAATTATGGAAACTTGTTGTTTTGAGCATAATGCTTGAAATTGAGTTATTTGAATGTTAGAACCCCTTGTCATGTTGGATCAATTCTAAAAGGTTCTCTTACATACAATCAAAGGCATCAAAACCCTTGGATACACCAACATCTTTAATTAGGGGTCATTAGTATGACTCTAGTTATCCTCTAATGCATCTAATTAAATTTTAGATCTCAAGCCTTAACAATTTTTTTTTTTTTTTTTATATTTTGATGAAGCCCAAAGGGCCTACAAGAGGCACATTACCTTGTGAAAAATACTTAGCAAATATTCAGAAAAAATTTAGACGAGAAATACACAAGTTTTAGGAAAAGTTAGTGTATCACATGAAATTTATTGCTGTGAGATACAAGTTATATCAAATGAAAATAAAGTTCGCTTGATATGAAGGTGACCATAAAGTTTTAGGAGGACACATGACCTTATCCTATTAGACATCACAACCTAAGATAATTTTGTCCCGTGGAGACATGGCACATTTTGGCTAGTTTCTGCAACCTTGGAAAACTTTAGAAAGGACATGTCACACATTGTTGTGGCCTTAGAAAACTTCATGGGGAACATGTGGTAAAACTTTATTAGTGGTCATGAATGGAGGAAAATTGCATTGTGTTATGTATCACACTAAAAACAAATTTGGTGTAGTATACCACACCCACAAACTTTTGTGGCCACATGATACGAGGCACACAAAGGGGGCTACGTCACAAGGGTGAAAACTTCACACATATGAAACATCGCATGGCATAAAATTTGGATCGTAATATATCACATGGTAACAACTTATGATTTTCATATATCATATAGCAATAATTTTTTAAATGTGACATGTATATCACATGGTAAATAAAATTTGGATGTGACACAGTACTCCACATTTTTTTCTTTCCAATTGGTGATACATATATCACATGAAAAATATGTTAGATGTGAAACTAGGTCATGAGAAAAAAAAGTATGGAGGAAGCGGTTTATCACATGGAGAATATTATATGGATGATATGTATCACATCCATAAAATATTTATCTACAACAAATTGCATCAATAAATAATTTTAAGGTGTAGTGAGAAGTTTTATAAATCACAACATAGCACCTTGGGGAAGAACTTTCAAATAGTGGTAAACCAATAAGAGATTTTATTTCCTTGATAAAAGTGAAACCCTAAGTAGATTTACATGAGGTATGACATTACACTATACGAGTGCCACATAGGTAAGATGTCACGCCATTAGTACATATGACAATGTGATAGGAGGGAGAGGAATATATTAATAAACCTATAAAAGGACATAATTTTATTCTTGAACCTTAGAGTTGAGCAAGAGTACGATTGTTGGAAAGCCCTCAATAAGCAAAATTTATTAATGAGCTTAGAAGTACTCTCAAATTTGTGCCTAAAAATACAAATCCAAAATACCATACCTCATGTTGTTTAGGGGCTTGGGTATGTTACAAAGTGTATGTTTATTATAAATTAACTTATTGGAAGATATGTCACATGGTACATTATTTATTAAAACTTTATAAGAAGTCAAGGTAGGTAAAGAAAATAGTAAATTAAAAAATTTAGGAGTAAATAAACACTACCATAAATAATATTATTAGTCATTTTTTTTTAAATGGTGAGAAAACAAATTTCATTTATGATAATAATAATAATAATAATTTAATTTAAGGACACACACACACAATTATTTAGTACTTATAGTGAAATAAATAAATACACATGCACACACAAGGGGGGAGAGAGAGAGAGAGAGTACATATACACATCGTTTGTATTGTCATCAATTTGTATAAAATTTTCAAATGCAAAGAATGAAATCCATATATGTAAGATATCTAAGATTACAAATTTAACATAACATATAGAATAATATTATATATGATACAACATCGATTGTATTGAGAGAAATGAGGTACATTTTAAAATATATTATGAATCTGGGCCTGATGGTTAAGAATACATGTTTCCTCTTATGAGGTCACTAAGGGCACTAGTTCAAACCAAAGGAGATAGAGTATCTACACCTCCATGGATTTTAGTAGTCAAATCTGTATAGAGCAGTTGGTCTCTTATTTCTAAAAAGAAATATCCCATATATCAATTTAATATCTAACTTATTGTAACCTTAAAATTAAATTATTAATATTATTGTAATAATACATGACATCAATCTTGTTGTACTTGTTTCTCGTAGGAAGTTCTTGGCTGCAAAACTACATTGAGAAACCAACTCAACCAGTCTTTAGGTTCAAGATGGCCTTTGAACTAGAGGGGGCTCCCTTAAATGTCACGATGCCTTTTTTAATGTTGTTCACTATCACTGGACAACAACGTATGGAGCACAATGGCCAGAGGTATGATTTATTTTGGGTGGTTGTTGATGATTGTCCAATATCTGTTCATAAATAAATCCCTCTCTTGTAGAGTCCTTGGTCAAAGTGTCAGCATCTAATTTGATAGAATAACATGATTTTGAGATAATTTGACAGAAGAATATAAGAGAATTCATGATAATTAGGAAGTCATACTGAATACTTAATCAACCAGACATATTGGATGTGTGTAGAAAATTTCTACAACTAAATATAACACATTCAAGAGATGACAAAAGGCAACAATTAACAGATGTAGAGGAATTAACCAAGATAGACAGTTTAGTTAATTAATCTCTTTAAATGACTATAACTTTGCAAGGGGCTTTCAGAGAGATTGACACTCAATCTATTCTTACCCAAATCTCTTGTGCTACCTTGAACATGTGTAGAAATAAGGTATGAAAGTATTGGAAAAACAAATTTTGTCATAAACTAGAGCTAGAATACTTCAATTACGAATTTTGTAATATTTTTTTTACAAAGAAATAGGGTTTTGACATCAAAATCAAACCCCTTATTAACATTACAATTGAAACAATATATAGAACATTACATTTAGTTGACTGTGTCTAGCTTTTTGGAATAAAAATATGAACAATAAACTAAAAATAAAAAAGAATCTCTGAAAAACTGCAGGAAATTTGGAGTTGTTTACAAGTCTTCTGCCTTGAAATCTTGAGATGCTTAGACTGTCTGCTGGAAAACTACACTTTGATCCCAGTTTGTTGATCTTCTACTATTAGGTGTCCTTTGAATGCTGATATCTCCACCTCTAAAATTGAATAAGAATGACTATTGATCTTCCTCCTCCTTCAAATTCTAAAATCATGTCTATAATCTCGTTGACTGATATTTTTTCTAGGTGTCCATTGAATCTCCAATGCTTGAATTGACCAATGATTTTATGTCACTTTTTAAAGTACTTCACCATTGTTGAAAAATATTTGTGAAGATAATATTTTGAATAAAAAAGATGTTTTTGTAAATATTTTGCATAAACCTTGAAATTCATATTTCTCTATTTTTATGAATTCCATAAATGAAATCTCAAAATATTTGCTCAAATAATTTCATACCGTATATGCATCCATTGTTTTAAATCCATGTCTTGTTTTGAAATTTATGTCTTGTTTTGCCCCAAATTTATATATTTATGAATACATAAAATTCATAAACATATTTCATAAAATCATTGAATGATTTCCTTCCCATGGTTTTGAAAACCATGTGTTGTTTTGCCAAGATTGGTAAAATTTCTCTTAGTTTATTTTTTTTTACTCTTGTAAAATATTTGGATAGGAATTTATCCAAATCTTATGTTCCCACACATTTTGTCTTCATAGTTTATTTTCCCCCTTATCTCTATAAAATTGTTGTGGGTTTTTCTCCCATGGTTTTGATTTTAAAAATAATTAAAATTATTTTAAATTTCAAAGCTATGTGCATAATTTATATAGTTTTTTTCAAAATCAAAACTTTTTAATGTGCTGAAATACACGAAAATCAATGAACATAAGTGACCTTTCCTCCTGGAATAATTACTTCCCCTCGAAAACCATCAATTTGCTATTGATTTAACATTTCACAAATCTCGATGCATTTAGAATAGGGTGGTTTAATGATTAAGTGTGGGGTGGGGACACAAATTTTAATTTGACTTTCTTGACGTATAGAATATGATAATAAAAATCACTGAAGGCATTTATAAAAAGCTCATACACTTCATGCTTTAGCAATGGAAATGGTTAGATGGAATGATATGAAGGTATTTGTCAAGGTAAAGATAAAATTGAAGGAAGGTGGCAAATAAATTTTTAAAAAATTTGTAACTTCGAGGGTGTCAAAATAAGTTACAACAAATCCAATATGAAATATAAATAAATTCAATATAATATTAAAATAAAATAAAAATAATGTAAATGTAAAAAATATTATAGTAACACTAACATATTAGCACACTTGGAAAATGTAACTTATGTATTCAATAGTTGATTCTTGTAACCATGTTGACTTTCAAGACAAAATATTGCGAAACCAAAACCAAATGTAACATATGAATGGATTGGAGAAAACAAAGGTTGTGTGGGGCTACACATGAATTTATAAGCCATGAAGATGAAGGTCTACAACATGCATATTTGTGAGTGGTTATGATTATGTAATGTACAATAAATCTCTCTACTAATAATAATTTTGTAATGAATTATTGCAAGTTTCATTACAAAATATTTATTAGTGGAGAGCTTCAGGAATTGGGTGTTGCAAGGATCCTGAATGATGCTTTACAAGTGAAAATGCTCATGGCACTCTGTAGTTGAAACCCTAACGAAGGCTAGGGTTCTATCCCAAACAACCCAAAGATGGTGCTCGAACCCCTTCACGATTTCTTGGTTACATTTTACTAACCTATTTTAATTTTCATTTGAGAACCTTTCTTTTATGTTATCTCTTTCTCATTTTATTACCTTTTCACCCTTAGTCTTTTGTTGTTTATCGAGGTCCCTCTTTTTGGTCTAGATTTGGTCTAGATTTTTTTAGACTATTGATGTGACCTTTCGTTGTTAGAGGAAATCCAAGGTTATTCTGACCTATTTGTCAGTCAGGTCCAGGCTGCCTGGAGTATCATGCAGCATCTCAGAGCGGGAGGAGTTGGGACAAGTTCTAAGTCAATGGGGTAAAAGGAAAAAATGAAGCATGCCCAAAAACACGTTAAGGCACTAGAGGCAAAAAAATAACTAACCCAAGGTGTGGATGTAAACATGGAAAAGGTTGAATCCCTCTCCAAGAGAGCCCTTGTGGGAAAACTCAGCCACATTTCCATCTCACTTGAGTAACTGCTTTCATGGGTTGAGTCTTCTTGGAAGCCATTGGTAGGCTACACACCTATAGTAAACATCCTGGCCAACAAGTGGATTCACTTCCATTTCCTAGTGGAGCAAGATTTGGATCATATTCTTAGCATGCCTTAGGTGATATGTAGAGGATTGTTTTGGCTAGAAAAGTGGAATCCAACCTTCTTCTTGAGAACATAACAGTAATGTTGCAAGTACCTATGGGTAATTTTTCCAGGCTTCCCACTCGAGCTCTAATCAAAAGAGCTCCTCATTAGGGTAGCTAATTCACTGGGCAGATTTGTTTATCTTGAAGAAACATCCCTACTTGTTGAAGACAAGTGAAAGGCATGGGTCCTGATGGATATGGACACCTTGAAGGGTTTACTAGAGAGCCTTAAAATCATTTGGGGAGATAGACTTATCAATCACCCTCTAGACTACTAGAAAACACCATTCAGATGCGTCAAGTGCATGCAAGTGAGACATTTGGTAAATAGCCATGAGGCTCCATCTCGCAAGGGTTTTGGGGAAAAAACCATTTCAAAGCATCAGTTAGCCCTCTTACTATGGATGGGTAGTAGGTCACCTCCTTACCTGATAACAATACCGTCCCTATTAGTGATTCCATGGAGACTCATATATTTCCATCAGAAAACCTGGCTATAGAGAACAACTGGGTGGAAGGATCCACTCCTCTGGATAATAGTCAATAATATGATCTCTAGTGTTGAGCTTCCAAAGGATCCATTAGTGAAAAGGGTTGTATATTTAATAGTATTTCCACGCCCAAAATATAGTTTGCAGCACCGAGATCTTTCATGTCGAATTTGGAGGACAATTGGGTCTTCAAATCCTGGATAATTTCTTTGTCATTTCCAACCAACAACATATCATCCACATACAAGACCAAATAAATAACACGGTCACCAAA